>JAODXP020003759.1:0-35697 GCA_027497455.2 Sardinella longiceps
AACATACACTGTAATACTGTCAATCTGTGTGTATTTGGATAAACAAACGAGTCTGACCTAAGCCTACAAGGTCTTTTGTCTTTTGGCTGTTTCCAGTGGTAGAGGATGACCATAATCATACCTCTTATCGCTACATTTTAAAACGTCTCACTTTCAACATTTGCTATGTTATCTTTATTGTGTATAAAATAGAAGTTTATAGCATTTGTAAGTTATTGGACTCACTTCACAAATTGTAAAGTGTCCCAACTTTTTTGGAATTGAATACAATGAACAAGTGCTAGGAAAGCAAGACCCGACCTTAAAATGGAGGCAAGGAAAGCTTTGATGCTGTGTCAAAATAGTTTACCGTGTGCATTTGTTTACAACCTAAGGAACTACCAAGGGTAACTAATAAAAGTTCTAAGATTAAAATATTTGCATAAAGTTGGCTATCTTTAACACAGTTACACACAAACTTGAGGTGTATTTTTGTACATCAAAAGACATTGCAGATACTTTTTTGACCACTAGATGGCAACATTTACCATCCCATCACAGCAGATGAGGATGCAGCCATCAGCACCAGGTGTCTGTGGGAGCTCATTCATATGATGGGGGAAAGAGTAAATGATCAAACAGCTACTGTGAGGTCCCAACAGTGAAGCATGGGGCCTGAGAGTGTGATGATAGCCGGTATGGACTGGCCATAGGGCATACAGGGAAATGCCCGGTGAGCCAACCGTCATATTTGGGCCAAGGCTATCATAATTTGCTTATTTCTTTATTGTAGGATATTGGGCTAGTCCAATTAAATCTCTAATGTTAATGCATTGTGTTCAACTTCCAGTGTTATTTAAGTGTGCCATGAAGTTGTTATTGATTAAAATCATGGTATGCTGCCAAATGCTTGGGCTATTTTTTGGTCCCATTCAATACCTGCATGATAGGCCTAGTTGATGAAGTTCAATTGAGGTGTAGCCTGTATGCCTGAAGTTCAAGTGAGGTGCGGGGCCGTTTCGAGGTACTTGGGGGCCCCAAGCAAACAGGACATGGGGGCCCTTCACCTCCCATAAATACCTACATGAACCACATTGTTATAATTTTCAAACATCATCAATATAATTATTTGTATTGAACAGTTGTCTAACTCCAGTTTAAAGTCATTTTTTGTTGAAAAACTCCACCAACTTAACTACTAAAATGATTTAACAGTCAATCTTGGGGGCCCCTTTCAACCTGGGCCCCAGGCAATTGCCTGGTTTGCCTGCCTTGTTGCGACGGCCCTGGTGAGGTGTGGCCTGTGGACATAGCCTGACACACTGGTGGACAGACCTGTCATGTCAGGGAATAGGCTGTGACAACATGATAACAATCAACAATCCAACAATCCAACAATCTTGAATTAAGAAAGCGCACTCTTGGATAGGATGAGTGTTCAGTCACTAATTCTTTGGATGTGGCAACATCTGAGCAACACAGGTGTAGTGGATGCTGAATACAATGAACAGGCATACTGAGGGCTTATTTCACACCTGAACTTTCCGAGATTCTAAAGCATTCCATGATAGTACCGGTAAACTGTATACTCTGTCATTGAAATGCATTGAATTCATTCCCTTTTCTGATTTGAAATTAAATAAATGGGTAAAAACATTTAAAAAAATATCTAAATTCACTTTCTTCGAAATAATGCACATGGGAAGCCCACAAATTGGGAAGTCCCTAACAGATAGAGGCTTTTAGAATTTTTATGCAAAAGCAATCTTTTCAGGTCCTCCCAATTGGTAGGCTTCAGAAAGTGAATTTAGATGTGTTTTAAATGTTATTACCCAATTTAATTTTCAAGTGAGAAAAAGTGATCAATGCAATGCATTTCAATGACAGAATGTTCAGTTTACTTTCATGGACTATTTGTAACGACATTAGGCTAAATGGTTGGATAAGAAAATCACTTTTCCAGGAATCACTCACATCACTTTTCCAGGAAATGATACCATGTCCCCTCACCTTTCACTTTCACATAAGCCATCCTGACCTGGAGGAAACAATAACGCGCTCTCGTTTGGTAGGTGCTAATAAGATATACACATATCCATATAGCTATATCTTTCACTACTAGGCTAAGTGTAAACATTTTCTATAGCCTACCTTAGAGGTAAAATATGAGTTCCTGAATGGTTTTCCGAGTTATTTAATTTTTTATCTCAAATCGCAGGCATCTCCCCTTGATTCACTAGCTCTCTGCCTCTTGAAAAAGTCGGGTCTCAGGAGACAACACAGGAGCTGTAAAATTCAAACAATCACCGGGATCACCACCAAAATATAACATACCAGGTTCCAGCTAAAGACGGTTGTGGGAAGGATGGTAGTACGTTTGTGACTCCCAACTAATCTTGTAAGTGTGCTTTGCTAGAATGTAGGTTGTTATATTTTGTCTGTTTGTGTGCTTTAACACTGCTATGTTATTGTTATTTATTTTGTTTTGTTTATTTGATGATTAGGCTACAGCCCCTGTGCTGTCTCCCGAGACCGATCCCCCCCCCCACACACACACACACACACACACAGTGTATTTAGGGGGCAGACAACTTGCGAATCAAGGGGAAAATCCTGCGATTTGACATGAAAGTGAAATTGTTCAGAAAACCATGCAGGAACTCATATATATTGATCGCGCACTGTATGAAATGCAACTGGTTTGGTTTGGTATGCGCGTAAAAGATGGGTCTCTCAGACTCATTGAAGAGCGGAGGCTGTGCCAGACCAGCCTACAACCGGGGTGGGATTAGAGCTGGAAATATTTGCCCGAACCCGACGGGGCCCAACAGGACCTGCCGGGTTCGGGCCGGTTCGGGGTCTAATTTCATTATTCCAAGCGGGCCCGGCTCGGGCTCGGGCTGAAAGCCGATGCTCGGCAAATATGCGATCACATGATACGCCTAACGTTCGATCTACAGGCATGCGTTAGTAGATGCAAAATGTATGTAGAAGAAGTTAAACGGAGATTAGCCCTTGGCGAATTCATGTTGGTCGAGCCAGTAAATGCGAGGTCGGAGGTGTGGAAACATTTTGAGCACGTTCACAATGAGAAAAACGAGGTATGTCAAATGCAAGAAGTGCGACGTGATGTTAAAGTATGACAGCAAGACAACTGGTAATTCTTCCCTAAACAGGCATGTTGAGCGAAGCTGTAAATGTGCTGATCAAAGCCAGACGTCTATGTCTAAAAATGACTCATTGTTGACTGCTTTGATATGCGCACAATTGAAAAATGTCGGGTTGCAAACGGGTTCGGGCTCTATGAAGCTGTCAATCATACGGGCCGGGGCGGGCTCGGGTGGAGTTCTCTCGGGCTGGGGCCGGTTCGGGTCTTAGTTTTAAGGCCCGTTTCAAGCTCTAGGTGGGATGGTAAAACTGCTAAGTCATTTTTGTCGTTGAAGTGGTGTTTTCACAGGGCACACAAAGCCATTTCCCATTTTCGTTTTCGTTATTCCGGGATATTTAGTCCGTGATGCTTGCCCTAAAAAGGACCATTTGACAGCTGTTGCAGCATCAATATAACAACGGTAGTCTCCGTTCGAGTAGGCTAGTAAATAATCACTTTCAAGTAGCATTGGATTCGTACCTAAAATTGTCATAATGAAGGCTACTGCCTGGAGGAGAGAGACATCTGTTTGTCAAAGACGGCCGTCTCAAATAAAATGATAAGGAGCGCTGATTTGAATTTGGATGAAGTGAAACTTTGTCAGGGCCCTTATTCAGAGCGGATGAGAAATTGAATAATGTAGCCTAGGCTAGTAGACCCCCAGGGCTCCGCGGCACATTGGCAGGTTGCTCAACAGTTGCTCATTCACTGTGTTACAGTGGAAAGCTGTTCATCATCAAAAAATGTGAATACTTCCAGTTAACGAATGCGCCAGTGTTGTCCATAACCTCCCTCTTCCATCTCTCTCGATATCCACAACTACCAGTTAGGCACGTATGCGCCACTAATCAAAACAGCGGTTATAACAACAACTCATTTAGACCTACTGGATAGTACTCACTGATGTAGATAAATACATTTGTTAATCTACATTTCACTGAACAAAATCGTGGGTATTGCAGTAACGAACGTTACTACAGTTTAGTAACAGTAATGGCATTACTGCATTTGAACTGTAACGCATGTTATTAAGTAGGCCTATGAGATCAGTGAACTTTGTACTTTGTACTTTGTAACGCGTTATCCCCAACACTATCAAGATGGGTCCTCGAAATAATGTTGGCTCCATGAGGGGTCACCGGCCCCAAAAGTTTCAGAACCCCTGATGTAGACAAAGGGGCTGGTTATGCAGGATAAAAAATACATGCAATAAAAAGAGTCTTTATATTTAGTTTTTGTGGCACCATAACTATTTTCACATTTCCTGAATATGTTAATTGGAGTCCATATCATTTTCTGACAGAACTCTCTCCACCTGTAGGTGGGACTGTTGCATATTGTATTGGTCTAAGTATCTCTGGCTGTGGATTAACCATGCAGGTAGTTTCATCATATAGGTAAGTGGATTCATTACAATTGTATTACACATTAAAAAAAAGCATTACACATAAAAAAAGAAACAATCACATACATTTGGGAGTCTAGGCTATATTTCTTTAAAAAAATGCATAGAAGGTTGAGAAAGAAAATTAGTTTTTGGCATTATTTGCGTTAGTGTTAGAGAGAAAGGCAGGGTGTGAGATGAGCAAAGGGGTTTTGTTAAAAAGTTTGTTTTTAACCCTTTCCTCTCCACACTCACAGCTCTCAATGTGACTTGAGAAATCTGGCTCTGGACATTTTGGACCCACTGACAACTGGGCTGCGTTCCTTAAACACCATCTCAGAAATCCTCCTCTGTGAGGATGCAGACATCCTCTCTTCAAGGAGCCAAACCTTTCACAAGACCAGAGCCCTGATTGAGAAGATGAAGCAAAGTCTTGAAGAATCCGAGGATGTGGCCATTTTAAAACTCCAGTGCTTGGAAAAGGTCACTGAGCATCTCACTGCCGAACAGAGTCGTCTAACTGAACTAAAGAAACAGTCAGAGGAACACTTACAAGACTTGAAGAAAGAGCTGGAGTCACACGGATTGCAGCTGAAGACGTATAATGTCGCTCTTGACTCAGAGAAAAGAAACCAGAAGACAGCAGAAGAGACCTTAAAAAGCATAAACAAAAGGAGGAATGATTCTGAAATAGTGCGAAATGTAGGGATTGGTCTCATGTTTCTGCCTGTGTTGGGAACAATTGCTGGTTAGTAGTATTAGAGTCTTATATGTGAAATTGTGAATGTATGGGTTATGTACTGTATGGCTTGCAGTGTTATAGAGTTGTCATAAACAAAATGTCTTATGATGTTATATGACTTATTTAGAACATAACATTCATGTAACCTCCGCACCAGAGAACAGACTAATTATATTCATTTACATCAGAGAAGTAAACGGTATGGGTTTTTTGCACTACGGATGTGACCAAAAAAAACATGTAGTCTTTTTCCTCAAGGATGTGTAAATAAATGTGAATATATAAACCGCTCACAAAAAGTAAGGAAACTTGACTTTGGCCCATTATATCTCCCCTTTAATAATACCAACCCCTAAAGTGTTTTACATCATTTTCATCGCTGATTTGTCACCTTTACAATGAGGTATAGCTTGTAAGCATCGGCCAATCATGGAATGTGCAACACAGCCAAATGTGTGAGTAGTGTCAACCAAAAATGTGCCAAAATGGCCATGGTAATAGGGTTCTGCTGCATCTGATTTTGAGCTTCAAGTGCTGTCAGATGAGTGCAAGTCACTGGTGTCTCTAAATTAGCACCTGAGCATGGGTTCTGCAACTTGTTGGGTTTGTGGTTTCTCCTAGCAGCAACGCCGGTGGAAAGATGCCACGTTTGTTCCTTCAGGATAGGGCCTGTGCAATAGGGCAACCTGAGGCTGGTGTCCCAGCATGTAGTGGCCGCATCATTGGTGTCAGACTTGGTACCAGTCCCAAAGTTAGGACCAAGTTCCATGAGACTACGGAAGCCAAAGACAGACCAAGACGTGACCGTCTCAAGAAGACAACACCCCAAGAAGACCGGTTCCTCACTTTTGCTGCACTAAGGAACCGTAGCTTCACTGCCAGAGACTTACAAGATTTACTCAACTGTTCAACGGCTAAAGTCTTCCACACGTTACTGAGGGCCCTGACACTGAGTGTAAAGTGTATGGCCAACATGTTTTTTTGTTCTTGTGCTCATTTCTGTAGGTGAGTGCAATCTTCAATGCTCCAAGCAACAAAGGCTATACCAACAGAACAGTATAACAGGCCATTTTGGCACATTTTTGGTTGGCACTACTCACACATTTGGCTGTGTTGCGCATTCCATGATTGCCCGATGCTTACAAGCTATACCTCATTGTAAAGGTGACAAATCAGCGATGAAAATGATATGAAAAACTTAGGGGTTGGTATTATTAAAGGGGAGATATAATGGGTCAAAGTCAAGTTTCCTTACTTTTTGTGAGCGGTTTAGATGCACTCCTAAACCATGTACAATACATGTACTATACAGTATCACTTATTATACTGATAAATTATAGTCTAGATCTGTATTTAAATGTCTGTGTGTTTCTTTCAGGGTCAATCATGGTTGGTGTTGGACAGACAGACATAAATCGTGCCAATGATGCTGCCGACGTTGCTAAGAAGGAGATCAAGAACTGTGAATCTCAGGCAAAGTCATACTCAGACCAAATCTTAGAGTACGAGTCCAAGATTAAAGAAGCTCTGCATAACATCCAACTGGCTAACAATGAGATGCATGAAACGGAGGCCAAACTGGAGGATTTGTCTGAGAAGCGGCAGATTTTGGCTGATGTTCAAAAAATAATGAGAACTGCAGCTCATCAGCTGGGGAAACTGAGTGCGGCGGGGAGTGTCGTCGAGCTGCAAACCCGACAGCTCATCCTGCTGCAGTCGCTGATGAAGGTGATGCAGGATATGACATCAGCACTGAGGCAGGTCACGGGAGATGACTGTCTTCACACAGAGGGCATAATGAGCTTGATTTGGGATTTGGAGAAGAATCAGAAAAAACTACTGGAATCTGCTGCTGCTGCTGACTTTAATGCAGATGGTGGTAATGATGGAGGCATTCGCTCTTCTTTCATCTTCTTTCACATGCTTTGTTTTACCATTGCCATAGGGTTTATCCTAGGATTGGTCTTTCTCATATTGAAAACGAGCTTCTAAACATTCAGAAACTTCAGTATTACCTGTAAGAGTGTAAAACGCTTGAAATTTTGTCTACATATTATAGGCTAGTATTAAAAAGAGCTGGAGTCACTTGATGACTGCTAAGTAAGGGATAACTTTCGTTGAGGTGGTCATTATCGTGGTATATCTCCCGACAGAGTAATGCAACGCATGTGGCATTACTCTGAAGGTGAAAGGTGTAATCCCGCTTATTGCACAGCTACCTACTGTAGATATTATTAACATGCGACGAAGCCTTGTTTATCACTGGTTTAACGGTAACTTTAATGAAGAGCCGTGTAATAAAGATGTGTAATGGTGGTTTTGACAAAGAAAAGAAGCCATAGAACAGCAGGAGAAATCTTAAAAAACATGAACAAAAAGAGAAATGATTCTGAAATAGTGCAAAATATAGGGATTAGTCTCATGTTTCTCCCTGTTCTGGATGGTTAGTAGTAGTAGAGTCTTAAATGTGAAATTATATATCTATATGTCCTGTATATTATGAGTAGAACAAGCAGTTATTATGGATGTGACATTTTAATAAAAAAATGTCATATACTGTATGTTGTATGTCTTATTTAGATATACATATAACCTCCGTATCAGAGTACAGATGAATTTTATATCATCATTTAGATCTAAAAAAGACAGTGTTATTATGGACATGACCAAAAAAAAAACATGTTTTTCTTCAAGGAAGAGGATGTGTACAGATGACCATGCACACCCAAGAACAATATGATGTTATGTCCTTGAATATCGCTGTCAATATAATACTGATATTGATTTTATAAACTACATTTGGTAGTATCTACTGTTATTAATTAGCTTGTAAGGAAAAAAACAATCTTCATTCTGTAAAAGTTCAGTTCATCATGTGGCTTAGGCTGTTGTCAGGATATTCTGTGGGATAGCCACAATATTTCCTGTTTTCTGACACTTACATTCACACCTCTGAGAGGGAAAATCCTAAGAGGGGCATTAAGGTACCATATACCTAAAATACACACACACACACACACACACACACAAACATCTCTTAATTTTTCCTTTTAGACTGAAGACAGATACAAACAAGTACACACACACACACACACACACACACACAAACACACACACACACACACAAAAGGGTGTTAGTTCTGGAAGAGAGAAGTGAAGTACAGGATGAACATGTCACAGCTAGAATCAGAACAACGCAAGCAAACTAGACTTCAGCACAAATACAGAAGTCGGAATGGAGCCTGCAGTGTGTATGAGTGTAACTCTCTTGCTGAGTTTCATCACTGGTGCCCAACTCAGTCCAGATCCTAAACATGTGTTTAGTGTTGTGGGAGGAGAAGTGAGAAGAAGTGTTAAACTTGCAGCTAGGTTCAATCCCCTCATGGATTACAGTGTGCTGTACAAGGTTTCTGCATTTGGAGATCTGCTACTGAGCAACTGCTCTCAACCAGATAGATCAATGCCTGAGGGACAACAAGCAGATGCTTATGAGGTGAAATGTATAAACTCAGAATTTGTAATGTCCAACCTCACCATGTCCCAGACTGGAGACTACAGGGCTGAAGATTGGAGAGGAGGAATCATCATAAAACGCATGAACTTCCATCTCACTATCTGTGCAGAGGTAAATGAAGAGGAGAAGGAATATGTCTATTATGATGACAGTGCTGTACTGTGTAGGATGAACTCTATTCTGGAGAAGGGCCTCAGTTTACAGGTGTACAGATATAATGGGAACATACTTGTCCTGGACACTAACTCCTCATTGGAGCCACTTGAAGAGGATTTGAGGGGTAGACTGCAGGTGGATCTCAACACCTATCAGGTGACTGTTTCTGGGATTGTGCGAAAGGACCGTCGTTTTTATTGCACAGTAAGGAGAGGAGCTCAATGTTTAGGTTATGGAGGTAAGACTCTGTCGATAGGTGATAGACCTGTCTTTGTTCATGGGGGGGAGAATATAACTCTTGCTTGCATCTCAAAAGTAGCATTTCCAGATGTAGTGGTCTGGGACCCTCCCACTGGGAGTCACAAGTTCATTCAACAGAAAACAATATACCCTAACCAGAACGGGGAAATCCCTTTTTGTCCCCTCTGTGTCAGAACAAAACTCTGGGACATATAGTTGTTGGAAGAACAAAAAACTGGGTTTTAGCAAAGCATTTGTCCTCTACATCTGTCCTGAAGTTTCTCATTCGGAGGTGACATTTTCTCACAAATAAAGTGTCAGTCTGAATTATACTCCACACTTGAACTTTTCCTTTGTGGGCGGGATAATGTGGTACCGTCAGAAAGTTCTAGAACCACAGGTTCTGATTCTAGATTCTAGAAAAGGGCCTGTGTCTCTGCCAGAGGATCTGAGGGGCCGAGTGAGTTTGAGGGGCCAAGTGACTTGGAAGGGCAGACAAACAAGGGAGGTCATAGTGCCTTGGAGGGAGAGACTGACTAATTCTACTCTGATTATATCCAACCTCACAACAGAGGACAGTGGACTGTACACATGGAGAATCTATGGTACGGTTGCAGTGGAGATAGGAAAGCGTAAAAAAGGTTATGTTCATGAGATCCAACATGTTTGCACTGTGGGAAGCTTTCGCCTTGTGTACAGGGATCCGTATGGAGTGGGCTCTGCTTTCTACAGAGCATATGCTTCACTGATGGCCTGTGGGCTACTGGGGCTGGTCACTGCTGTGATCTGGTTCAGGCTGAGGAACAGAAGAGGAGAGCAGGCCTCAGACTCAGGACAGAGTGGAGCTGAAGTCCTCTATGAGAATGTGGAGATGGCTGAAATCAATGACTGACTTTAATCTGATTCCTCTCTTTTGTGTCTGATATCAATACAGTGTCTGATCTCAACACCTCTATCTCTTCCTCCTGCTTAACCTGTGTGTACACACCATTTATATTTGCTGTATTATCAAATACTGAGAGTAAAACAAATATGAAATAAACAAACAAACAAATAAATAAAAAATACAACACATACTGTATACTGAAAAAATAATTTTATGTAAATCACAGATATTAATATTATTTATTTATTTATTTTTTTCAAAACGCATCCAGTTATATGTCTCACTCAGAAGTTATAACACACTCAGAAGTTTTAAATCAGGTCTCAAGAAATGGCTAAAAACAAGGCAGCAATGTGAACATTTTTAGTCATTTATCTTATGTTTGGTGTTTTATGTTTACTTTATCTTACATCTTGTTTTTTGTTTCTTTGGTGTATTCTTTTAACTAGATATGCCTTCCTGGCCATGTAATATTGTGGCCTATATCTGCACATTGGGCACCTGTTAATTGTATTATCAAATTCTTGTATTATTATTCATTTTAATATTTTTTTGTTTTTAGCTTAACACCAATTCCTGTCCAGGGACTACAGATGAAAATTAGCCGTGTGGCTATAATCTGGCTCAATTGTATATTGTGCACTGTCCCTGCTAAATAAACAATAAATGAAATAATAAATATGGAAGATTTGTAAGAAGGCTGTTGCTAAGTTTCCTGCATTATGTGAATATTGAATTGAACATGCTTATTTTTCTGCTGTCTACACAGTGTCAATGTTCGTTGACACAACATATTAGGAACAGTATACTTTCTGTATTTGAAGTTTTAAAATATAGTGCATATTGTCCTGTTTTGTCCTTGTCCAACTTGTGATTTTCCATTTTAGTCATTTTGATCAAATAAGCTGTTGCTAAATGGCATTTATTAGTGAGATAATTTGTCTCCACCACCATACATTCAAACATGACCTTACTATATTGATTTTAAATTAGAGGGTTCCATTATCAGTTAACCTTTTTTTACACCGTTACCTGCAGTCATTTGAACAAATGTTATATTGTTCTATATTGTAGGTTTTGTTAATATGAATACATATAGAGAAGGAGAGATAGTCCCTTTGATGCCCAAGGTAGTGCTCACAGACAGAAAGACACAGACACACACACAAGTGTTGTGAGGAAGTATTTAGTGTCTCCTTTCAGCCTGAGGGGGAGTTAGAGTCCACAGGCACAATCAGCCTCGCACTGCATTCCTCACTATGTAGTCAATACACACATATACACACACACGTGTGTGTGTGTGTGTGTGTGTGTGTTTGTCTGTATGCCTGGACATACTGTATCACACTGTATAAAACTGCAGGTATTAGGTTACAGCAAGTTATGCTATTTGATATACGTGTGTGTGTGGGTGGGGAGGGGTTGTTAATTCCACAGAATTTCTGGGTACAGGTGTCACTACTGGTGTTAAAGCATGTGGTCACAAAATCTCACACATGTGAAGTGGGAGCACTGACTTCACAGACTTCTTTTAAGTCTTCCTTACTCTAATAAGCAAGATAAGATTACAATAAATTAATGTGAATTTAATATTGTCTAAATTAGTTGATTAATTGCTGTCTGTGGACAGACCATCTTGCCCCTTTGTAAAAACAGAGAAAAGTCCCTCTTTACCCATAACTTTTGATTTAGACACATTTTATCAACACTCTTACTGCTAAAGCAGCAGACCGGGTAGAGCATTTTCAATTTCCAAACCTATGAAAGCTCAAAACAACCTCATATTGTTGTGGAAGAAGGTAGAGGAACCATACAAACTAAAGTGTCCCTTGCTCAGGTCTTTGAATACACCGTGTAGACCGAGTTGCTACCATTCAACAATAGCAAAAAAAAGAAAGAGAGAGAAAAAAAGTTGAATCTCAGTTAAGGCAAACCATGGGGTGCAAGCATCCACTAAATCATTAGTGGAGCCTTTTGATAAAACTTTCTCTCTGACAAGCCAGACTGTAACATATAGGCTAATGTATACTGTAGTCAGGCGAAAGAGGATAGGCCATGACTGAATCCTATCAACCGCAACTAAATTCTCCTTATGACCAGACAGACAAAGCAAGCAAAAAACTATTTGCTACGCCTATTTTGTAGGCCACCCTGTCAGTGACAGGCCCTTACAATCATCATTGTCTAGGGCCCAGCCTTGAAAAGTTGTGACCTGCACACAGTTTCACTTTTGACTATCTCTCACTTCACCAAGTCAACAGTCAGCGAGAGCCAGCTGTCAACTTAAATTGTACCGGTAAGAAATATTCAAATGGTCAGATCATTGAATAATTTCTGGGGAGTAGCCTTATCTCAATATCCAACTATGGAGGGTACACATCTGAAAGAGTAACGGCTATAAAACATACTTTAAGGTTCCTTATTGGTACTCAAAATGAACCACAAGTAAGCATACAGCAAATATACAGTTGCACTATAGTTTTGTATTTCTATTCTGCCTCCCTAGGAAAGTATATATTTAAGTGTAGTGAACACTGAATACAAAGCTAGTTTACATACAGTATTCTAAACTTCAACGTTTAATTTTAACTATTCCTCATGTGCTACACAAGTAGATTCATCAATGTGTTTTAATTGTAAGTGCAAATCAATTATTCAACACCTATACACATAAGTACAATTATGCTGTACAGAGTAGCAAATGTTCTCTGTACTTTTCAGCCATAGGCAGGATATTTTTAATTACAACAATTAGGTCCGGTCATACTACTGATCAAATAGAATTAAAAAAACTAAAGCTGATACATGCTCTTGACAGACTGGTTATTGTCTGGGCACAAAATGGCGTTGGCTATGGAGCATATACATCAGTTCTTCTACTGTGTTGCCTATTGTCAATTCAGCAGCATGCCATGCAGTGGTGTAAGGACAACATACAGTACCATCAATCCAGCTAGACCACATTGTTGCTGTGAACCGTATTTGTTCTATCATCAGAATAAACTCAGAAACAGATGGAACAAAAGATGTCCTCATTTCTATAAAAGGCACAGTGCTATTGTGAAATTCTCAGTTCAAGAGTGACATTCAATAGTCCAATATACAGTAGAAATACTTTTTTCATCATAGATGCAGACAGGTTTCAGCATGTAGAGCTATGGTTTCACGTTTGCTGGGCAAAGTACACAAAACATGCTATCAGAGGCAGTATTCTGAATCAAACTGTTTTAAACAAATTGAACCCTAGTTATAAAACGAGTTCTTGCACCTTCTTACCAACTTACATCAAGCCTGATGAAGATGCTATGAGATAGATTTTGGTGACAAGTCAATCTTGTCAGTGGCCTTAATATATCAAATTAGTAGTAGCAATCAATTATTTTACAACAATGATTATACATGAATTATACAGCAATAGGCTATAGTGCCAAATTATGTATCTCTAAATTGCACACTTGTCATTTAAGTTCCAACTAGAAGTAAAAGTATGGAATTGTGTTTTATTTTGTTTTCCAGCTAAAGGTTATCAAAATGACCTCATGTGGTCGTGACATCATTGAAACAGCAGCCCTCGGAAGACCATTCCAGCTTGGAATGCTATACGACTGCCGGAAAGATGCTCTTATTCCAGGTAGGACCTCATGGATATTGAACACTGTTTCATTTCATATCAATATTAATTAATGAATATTTAAAAGATAAATAAAAACACAATGGATAAGTATTGCTATACAATATACACAAAGTCATTTGGAATCTAATATGAAAGCAAGGGTTCGGTGTAATGACTGCAGTACATAGCAAGTGGAATGAAAGAAATTTGAACAACATAGACTGAACGCAAAGCGAACAAGCAGTTAACATTCAGTCAACCATACTGATCTTTCTTTTGGTTTTGAATGTAGTATGGTCGTTGACTCAATGTAAAGTGCTCGTTTGAATTTGCTTTTGGTCTGTTGCTCCAAATTCATTCATTCCACTCGCTATGTAGTGCAGTTAGCAGGTTCATACAACAGGGTTATGCTTGAACTACACCAAAATTTCACTTGAAGTTAAAATTTTTAAAGTAAAGTTGTAAAATGTTAAACTGGTATTTGAGTCTTTACTGAAACAGTATTGTGTCATACATTTCAAACAGGTATAACTTTATGGGATAAAGAACAGCTAGAGCAGAATACAAGTGTGCGACAACAAAATAACACTGAATTTAATGTGACAACATCAGATTCCATTGAAGAGAAGTCTAATTCTCTAAAGATCTCCGGTTCTCTAAAACTAAGTCTTTTAGGAGGACTGGTGAATGTAGGAGGATCAGCCAAATACTTCAAAGACACGAAGAAATCTCGAAAACAAGCACGTGTAACTCTACAGTACCAAACAACAACAAGATTTGAAACATTAACAATGGCTCACTTGGCTTCTGTGTGTCATCCTAAAGTGTTTGAAGATGACATTGCGACTCATGTTGTCGCGGCCATATTGTACGGAGCTGGTGCTTACTTTCTATTTGACAGGGAATCTTCATCTCAGCATGAGAGAAAACAAGTGGAATGTGAGGCCAACCTCACTTTCAATAAACTGATATCTCTTGCAGTAGATGTAGGAGGATCAGTGTCTTTTAACATGGATGATCAAGAGAAATCAGCAGTTGAAAAATTTATCTGTACATTCCATGGAGACTTTAAGTTACCCAGCAACCCAACGACCTTCAATGATGCTGTGAGAGTTTACGGAGAGCTTCCAAAAATGCTGGGAGAGAATGGAGAACTTGCTGTTCCACTCAAAGTGTGGCTGTACCCTCTGTGCAAGTTGGATTCAAAAGCAATAAAACTGCAAAGAAACATAAGTAATGATCTCATAATATACTCAGCAGACATAATAGAGAGTTTAACTAAAGCAGTGATGAGATGTAATGACATACTCAAAGACACACCAGCAGCAATATTTCCTGCCATAGACAAGAATGTTCAGGATTTGAGGCAGAAGTGCCATCACTACAAACTTAACTTCATGCAGAAGCTTGGGGCAGTGCTCCCTGCAATTCGAGGCGGCGATAAAGAGGAGAGTTCCCTTGTGGACCTTCTGAAGACACATGGGGATTCTCCATTTAATGGCAAAGAACTGCATCAGTGGCTCACAAACAAAGAGAAGGAATCGGGAACACTGAAATCTTACCTCAAACAGCTCCAGAAATTAGGTGCAGACATCAATGGCAGTTTAGATGATTTATTGACTGATTTAGATGTCAAAAATGTTGTATGCTTTTCATTTACCTCTCTAGATGACTCTGATGTTTACTTGGCCAAACTGTGTAATTATCTCAACCAAGCAGGAATGTTTAACACTTCTGTAAAATCCTCTGATCTACAAGCAGAAAACAAAGATTGGTTTTCCACTGACAGACAAAGAGTTAGAGAACGAATGAAACTGTTTGGAGAACTGAAGAAGATGAACACTGGTGATGACATCAAGTTCGTTGTTGATTCAAAATACGACAAAAGTCATCCTGGAGTGTGTATTTTCATATATGAAGATGGAAGTGATGATGCTGTCCAATTTATTCCCCCTTCAAAACCTGCCACTCCTACCACTACTGGTGTCTCATACAACAGTGTAACAGTTCAGGTGTCTGACCCAGACTCTGCTACTGTAAAATACCAGATAGATTATAGAGTGAAAGGCAATCCAGAGGCTCAATGGAAATCTCAACCAGTACAAAAGAGTCAAGTGTCTTTAACTCTGTCAGGACTGATGTCACAGACTGAATATGAGATCAGAGCCACAGCTGTGGGTAAACTCCGATATGCTGTCAACAGTGCATGCAGTGTTGCAAGCACTACACTGCATCTACAAACACCGGTAAAAATCTTACTTTTGTCACTTCACTCACTTGATATAGGAAAGGTTCGGAGAATCAATCAGCCCTCTAGTTCAAGGTCACAGAGTGCTGTATGTAGAAAAAAGAACAAGAAAAATTCTATACAGTAGACCAACATAGTAAATAGCAAATCAGCAGCTGAATGGGGAACAGAAAATTATTTTCAATTTTCATTTTTCCTGTTCTCCATTCAGTTCATGGTAATTGACATTCGGTCTATTGCATCAGAATTCCATTTTCTGACTTCACTCAGCGATCCTAAACAATAGGGCTGATATGGGATATGCACATGAATTGTTTAAATCTCTAGGCCTTGACTTTTTTTTATTTGTTTTTACTCATTCATTATTTAATGTCATTATGCCATTTATTATTATTATTATTATTATTATTATTATGTTATGGACACCTTGAAGTGATTGCATACTTTCTATTGTTTTAATACAGGTTTTTCAGATACGTTCAGGATGTCCAGTCATCTACGAGCTGCCAGTAAAGAAGGAGGTGGTGGGAAACTTCACAAGAATGACTGTTGGCGAAAAAAGTGTTAACACAATAAATAAGACTGTTTTACTTTTTGGTGAAAGAGGAGACGGAAAATCCACTCTGATCAACGCTCTGGTAAACTATGCTATGGGCGTGACATGGGAAGATAAAATCTGGTATGAAATCATAGAGAGACAAGGTTATCAGTCAGAAATACATCAGATATATGTGAATGTGTACGAGATCTTTGGTTTTGAGGACAGAACTCTACCCTACTCTCTAACCATAATTGATATTGATGAATTTGGAGACAGAGGCCCTGAGCATGATGTTATGATCATGGAAAGATTGTTTGACTGCTTTCAATCAGAGGATGGAATTCACAAAGTCAATGCAATTGGTCTGGTTATGAAATCAACTCAATGCAGACGATCAAACAGCCCCTAACAAGCGCTTCCCAGCGGGATCGCCAACTCCATGAAAAGGTTCCACCTCCCATAGCTCGGTTTCATCCCCACTTATGATAACTTTATTTGTCAGTAAAATATTATATACTATTGTATTGTTAGAGCCCCCACAGATGTTTGAGTTTGCTGCTTTCATGGGAGCCAGACCTCTCTCTATGGAAGCTCAGCTCCCGCTGGCTCCCACCTAACTGGAACCCCTTTCTGCGTCGCCACTTCCTGCTTCCGCCTTTAGGTCGATCTATTTCCGTAAGAAATTTAGTTGATGTAATGTGTTTTTGGAGTTTGCCTTTGTGTTTGGTGAAATGTAATTTTGACTCGCAGTTTGCTTTTGTGTTTTGTTAATTTGCGTTCACATTTGCAAATGTGTTTAATGAAATGGTATTTCTTTCTTTTTTTAATGTGTGTAAGATGTATTCTAAATGTAATTTTTTGTTTTCAAACTTGTTAATGTGTTTTGTATAAATTGTGTTTTGTCAGATCATTTAAAAATGATTTGTGTATTGTAGATTTTTTCTTTCACATTTGCAAATGTGTTTAATGAAATGTTTTTTTTTCATGTCTGTGAGATGTATTCTTAATGTAATTTTGTTTCCAAACTTGTTAATGTGTTTTGTATAAATGGTGTTTTGTCAGATCATTGAAAACAATGTTTTGTGTATTGTAGATTTGTGTTTTTTTGTTGTACATTTGTTAATGTGTTTTATGAAATAGTAATTAGTTTTTTAAAGATGTAAGTGTGTGATGCAAATGTAATTTTGTTTTGGAACTTGTTAATGTGCGTTGTAATATGTAAAAGCTCTTTTTTCATTTGTTAATGTGTTTTATGAAATAGGAATTAGTTTTTTAAAGATGTAAGTGTATAATGCAAATGTAATTTTGTTTTCAAACTTGTTAATGTCTGTTGCACTTCCGGGCCACCGTAATACGAGCCTGTCTAGGTTCACACAGGTCTGGAAATGAAAAAAAAAATTCCACATTTATTGACCACGAGATGGCACTGTTTTAAACCCCATCACAGCAGGCAAAGATGCAGCCACATGTACCAACCACCAACCTCAGCCTATGTAACTCATGGCAGGCAGGCAGAACTCAAACCAGGATCTCACACCTCACTGAAGACCTGCTGAACACATGTCATATTTGGCAACAGTGAGTCTGGGTTTAGACTTACACAAAATCAGCCTGTAATAGCATGGATTGGGCACATAGACTTTTTTATAAGGTCAGGACACTTGTGTTATGTGGTTATACAACAGAAAGTTATGATTTATTACAAAATGCTTGATACATATAATTAATTAATGTCAGTTGCTAATGAATTTAAAATATACATTGATCTATCTACTTTTTAGCTATATAAATAAAATAAAAATAAAATAATACAATATGAGATTAAATTAATTATTTGATTTAATAAATTACTTAATAGTCTGGCTTTTTTATGCAACTATCATATTTCACAACAATTCTGCTAGTGGGTATCATGTCTGCCAGCTAGTTTGATGGATGCCTCTTTTAAAATATTATCCAAGTTATATATTTGCATATTAAAAGCTGCATGCTTGTACCTGAGGTATCAGTAGGTCTCAAATGGTTCATTCTTTGTTTTCCTCTTAATCCAGGCTTCTTCCATCTATTTTTCCTGGATTTAAGCCAGCTCTGTTTGCGTCTGGTTGACACAGTGCTTGTTCCTCTCTTTGGGTGAAGTTTCGGTGTCGGTTTGCGTTCGGCTAACACAGTGCTTGTTCTGATGCCCATTTGAGGTTTCGGTGTCACTGGTTTTGTAGGTTTCATATCCAGGTAGTTTTTAGCATTCTCAGCCCAAGGTGATCTTGGGTCTGAACACAAGATTTTTCCTTTCACAGTTTCAAATCTGCAGGAAAACATACAAATTCATCAATATTATTCTTCCTTTTCTTTAAATCCTGATGGTTACAGATGCTTACTGTAAACTAGAAAAGTGCTCAGAGAGCGCAGACCTCCGCCAAGACAATATGGTCACAGATGGTGTTCTGGGTCACCGATCGCCACCAAAATCGAATCAGTTCTTCCTTGTCCCAATACACACATCGTCCAAAAAATTCATCAAAATCCATGCTGTACTTTTTGAGTTATGTACAGACAGACAGACACACACACACACACACGCACGCACGCACGCACGCACGCACGCACGCACACACACACACACACACACACACACACAAACATAACCTCCTTGGCGGAGGTAATAATTACAGTCTAATGACTTAAAACTCACACAATGGCCTTGATGCTGCAGAGGCTGGCTTTTTGCATGGTATAACTCCATAAGTTGTAAACAGGAACTTTGATGTCTGACACTCTTGTACAGATGCATCGCAGAACAGGGGTGTTTGCTGTGGATGAAAACTCATCAGCAAAGGCATCATCTTGCACAAGTCACCTTTATACACACATATCTATCTGTACAGAGATCACTGAATCAATCATACATACAATGCTGCAAACTGAATGCCTTTTGTAGGTAGTTGGATTGGATCTGAACAAAATTATGCACACAACTCATTCATTGCGGTGCCAGGGCGGCTAGGCATACAACACTGTTCTCACTACTTCATTTTTCTCTTTTTTCTGAAGGGGGGGGGGGGGGGGGCAAACTCAAATCTGGCCTAGGGAACAAAAAGGATAGAACCGGCTGCGGTAGTCAACAATTTCATACCTTTTTCTAACTGTGCATAATTAAATAGCTTGCTATTTGCCAGTTATTTTATGGGTTCATTTATTTTCTTACAAATTCAAATTCATGTTAATGTTTTTAACATGCTACTCTTAACAGGGATTAAAGAGAAAATAAATACATAGTAAATATCTAGTTTTAATTTCTTTGATTTACTATGCAGTTTACTGAGTTACTAAACCCAATAGAGAATTGAGGGATTTTCCATGACGGAAGAATTTAAGGGTAATCCAGGGGTGTCAAACACTCTTTTTTATCAAGGGCCACATGAGCATTGGGGTTTTCCTCAGAGGGCCGGCACTGCCATGCCAAGTTTACTTGCACAACCACAAAATAGAGTTAAAAAAGGGACCATCACTAACACAGTCCTAATGTGCCACAACTTAATTTTGTGTTCTTATCCTGTTGGTAAACAGTTTCAGGCTGCACCTCATGGGGAATTGCCAGGATGGTGTTGCAGTTGCAGAAATATCACACAATACATTTTTTTTTACATCGCTCAGACTATTTTCAAACAGGCCACAAAGCTACAATTCTATTGAAACTTGTTGAATTGGGTCACATGAAATTATGTAAAGGGGCGCGTCTGGCCCCCGGCCCTTAATGTTTGACATACCTGCTTTAATCCTTTTGTTAATCTGGGATAAAATGATTTAACTGAGGATAGAGTTGCCATACATTTCATGCTAAACTGACATTTTTGTGGTGTACCCCTAATTTTTGCTGAATGGTGTTTTTTGCCCTCAACTGTACCTTTTAGGCAGCACTAAATAAACCTAACCCTAGCCCATGCCATTGGTCGTCTAGCCTCGTCTCTGGGACTGAATTATGATTATCATTATTATTCATTATATATTGTTTATTTTCTAAACCTGAACATAACCTCTTTGACATTCATCCTAACCCTAGGTTTGGGGGAGTAGGGCCTGTAAGCCAGTGCTGCCTAGAAGGCGCCATTGAGGGCAAAGAAACCCAAAGACTCTAATGCTTAGCTTCAATTAACTCACTCAGTAGGCATACAGATATAAGAAGCAACAATGAAGGAGGTTTGAGAAAGGGCTATAGTACACCTCTGTGCACTTCTGACTGTTCGTCTTCCCAAGAATCTTACAAACACAAATATATTGTGAGTAAATAATAATAATAATAATAGATAAGAACTGAATTACTGAATTTATGACTCACATGATGTGCAGATAGTGGCCATGCAGACTACAATGCAGCAGACAGCAGCCACCGTTCTCACCTCCATCCTGTCTCGTGCCACATGTAAGAGTCAGCACCCTTTACACCTTCACCAACTTTCCGCTCTCTCATCTTTACCACCTCATCTGTCTTTTTTAGCACATCTTTGCTGACACCTACATTTCCCCCTTCTCTCGAGAGCACGCTGTATATATTTTTTTCATCTATTTCTTTGTTTAGTTATTTATGTTATTTTGCTTTTGATCAGAGCAATGCTGAGACATTTAAAATATATTCAATGAAATATTGATCATATTAGTATATCCTTTCATAAAAGATGTCAATACAGCAAATATAGCACTAATTTACAGGTCAAGAGCAAAGATGTTTACCACATTTCTCTCTTTCTGTTAGTCTTCCTTTATCTCTTCCCTCAAGGCCCCAAATTTCTCTCTCTAGTGAGATGGCACACCAACAGTGCGGTCAGAATCTAATCATCCCATTATACAGGGCTAATCCTCATGATTTCACATCCCTGGTGTTAAGTGGATATGTGTGTGACTTATCAAAAGAATGTTTTGCTGAAACAAAAACATGTGTGTAAAATGTGCAAGCACCTCAGACCCCACAATAGGATTTTCTCAGAGAGAGAGAGAGAGAGAGAGAGAGAGAGAGAGAGAGAGAGAGAGAGAGAATGAAAAGTTCAACTCCCTCCCATATCCCTCATCTGCCTCCACTGTAGGCAATGATTTCATGAGGTTTGGTTTGGGCATCCATATATCTCCATAGCAACCCTAGTTGTTATGTCCTAGGTGACGTAACACCTCCGGTGTGTAACGTGACGCCCTCGGGATAAAATAAGTTCAGGCGCCAGGTAAGGATTTTAACACTTACCAATTTTAAACCAAGGAGTGCTACGTCAGCATATTAAATAATAATATAAATAATAGTAATAAGGACAACACTCAAAAGTAAGTTTAGAACGTTCATTCAATTATTATTTAGAAGAAATAACAAAATATTCAAAACCCAACATTAAGCACTGTCACTTTAAGAAAATAAACACGAGAAGCAAAACAAAAAAGATAATGAAATAAAAGGAGGAGGAAAACGGGAGATAAGGTGTATGTTTTGTAGTTGTTATGTTTTGATGTGTTGCATTATGTTTGAGTTCAAGTTCGTAGCAGAAGGAAGGTTGAGAAGTGGTTGATGCGGAAGATGAGCTCTGGAGTGGGAGAATTGGAAGGGGGAGATGCTTGGTGCGCAAGAAAGTTGTTCTGTCGTTTTTTTGCGTTACTCACAGTCCATTCGTGCTGGTCTGAACTGAATCAGACAACGACTTGGTCGTCGGTGGTAAACGGCTGTATGAGTATCCAGCGGAGAAGACAGACAACAAAATCCAATGGGATCCGTCTTGGCCTGTATGAGTATCCAGCGGAGAAAACAGACAATTCCAGTTTTCCGACTCTGTGTCTTGTAACGATAATCCTTCTTCGATCGTCATCGCTTCGAAGGCATTCTGAAGAGTAGCTAATATACACGCAATTCTTGCGCCTAGCTAATAACTCTGTAAACGTCAAACGAACAAACAAACAAAACTTTCATGGGGCGCACGCTTCCACCCAACTTCTCACCACTCACTCATCTCCGCCATTGCGCACGGCACTGCTTCCTATATAGGCGGCCCACTTGCGACCACTCCCAGTCATTATGTGTAATGAACTTGAAATTCAGTCATTTTAAACAATAGAAAAATATATTGCAGTGTTAATGTGTGCATTTATGTGTGTGTATGTGAAATATTATAAATGTACAAAAGTAAAAATCAGTGTGAATGAATTCAGTAGCGCAGCTCTTCTCTGCTCCACCAGAGGCAGAGGAGCGGTCCGCTACAGGTGTTGCTTGTCGCTGGTCTGGCCAGCTACTAATCTACACAGCGTTTCTGAGCTCCCAATAGATTGGGAACTCCACCCACTTTGAGGGAACAAATCAACTTTGAGCATGCAGCTCCAATGGCCCTGGTTCAAGGCAGTGACGTCCTGTTACTGAAAAATTGGTGTGATCGTGGTTTAAGTTTCGGCACAGCATTTTCTGACATCGACTAGTAGCAAACCAAGGTGCAATTTGAGGGAGGTGGGTCAACCATGCACTTTGGGAAACGTTTGTTGTACAGGTTCTTGGTCAGACCAAAGTTCTCGCAGAGCTTTGAAAGTCGATGGCAATCAGGCTATAGCAACCCTGGAATTTAGAGTGCTTCCACTGCTGATGTGATTGGCCCACTCATCCTTTGAGTGATGATAGTCCTCTATTAGTAGATGATAGTCCACTATTCAGTAAGCTGGTCTAACCCCAGGAAGTGGATAGTAGGGTTCTGTGTCAATGTCATTTTGTATTTTCATTTTTAAGTTGATGCAAAAGTTTTATTTTCACCTCTAAATCTATGCTAAGGGTCTATGGAACAATTTTGGTCCGAGTTTAAAGCAAGCCGATAAAATATTTGCCCCCTTATTATATGTACAGTACAGGTGTTTTTTTTTTTAAGGCGAGATACTACAGGTGAATAGGGTAAACATTTTAACTTACAGATATTACCAGAAAACTTCACCAGTTGATTACTCACACAAATGAGAAAAAATGCATTGAAACTTTGCTCAGTTGATCATTTAGGTAACACTTTACGGTAAGGGTACATGAATTATCAGTGAATTCATGCATGATTTCATTTATGATTCATTTGTGATTCATGCATTACTTCAGTCATGAGATATTCACTCTCTGAATATCTCATGACTCATCAGGAATTAGCATGAATTCATTGTTCATCATTAATGACCTCCTGCTGAAATAGCACATGATCTTAAGCATTAATTACTCTGGGTACATCATCATGAGTCATGATTAATTACGCATGATCATGATGTTTTTGTTCAAAAGAATTGGATATATTAAAAGTGGATACTTATTTAGCCTACTTTAGCCTAATTCCTCAGACTTTCAAAGAAATTCCCAGACATTGCATTGATTTTTATCTATTCTATACGTCAACTAAATTTTACCTATTTAACCATGTCTACACTTTAGTTTAGAGGCACAAACATGATGAACTCATGAGCAACTAACCTGTATTTCTTGTCACTTTCATCACTTCATTTGAGGGGCCACAAATATGATGAACGCCTTAAAAGATAATGCTTAGTTGATGGCGTATGCTGCCCTTATTTTGATGTTCAAAAGAGTGTACCTGTGTAACTGTCTGTTAGCAAGAATAAAGAAATAAATGGAAAGAGCAATTTGTTTACCATTGATAAGACCATCCAATTGTACAATTTGCAAATGTTTAACCCTGCCAATACTTTAGTTGAGGGGGCACAAACATGATAAGTCATCATGATCATGTGTAATTAATCATGACTCATGATAATGTACCCAGAGTAATTAATGCTTAAGATCATGAGCTATTTCAGCAGGAGGTCATAAATGACAAACAATGAATTCATGTAAATTCCTGATGACTCATTAGACATTCAGAGATTAACTAATGCATGAATCATGAATTAATCATTAATAGATTTCATGCATGACTTAATGATAATTCATGTACCCTTACCGCAAAGTGTTACCATTATTTACATTGAGACAATACTTTTTTGTATGGAAAGTTTTCTGAAATAATTTTTCTGTTGATGTAGATGAGACTTTAATTTTCAAGGTGAGGTTGACTTTTTCGTGGGATTGCCCCAAAAAGTTAACTTCACAGCCTTACCTTAAAACTTTTAACCTGTAACGAGTGAAATAGTAATATAACAATGAGAAAATAACTGATAACATTGCAGCTTTGTGTGTGTTATCACCCACTTATACCCATTATAAGCCCCTCCATAGACTTACATTATAGCTGAATAGGGTAAAAATTTTAACAAACAGATATCCTTTCGAAACTTGCTCAGTTGAATATTTACATCGAGACAATACTTTTTTGTATTGGAAGTTTTCTGAAAGAATTTGTATGTCCATGTAGGTGAGACTTTAAGTTTTAAGGTGAGGTTTACTTTTTCGTGGAATTGCCCATACATATACACGAGAGGGACACAAAGATCTTAGAGCGCTCAGGACACTGTGCAAACAATGTTATTCAGGTGCTCATCTATACCGGGTGAAATGTAAGTCCAAAAAAGGAGGAAAAGCAGAGGCACTCTGAGATCTGAGAAAAATGTAAAAAGCCTTTAATATAACATGGCAATTGTGTTTGAAAACACATGGGCCTACGCGTTGCGGCCATATTGGCCTTCATCAGGGCTAACTGCTGTAATTTCTATTGTCCCAGGTCAATGCTTGGCACGAGATGCTGGATGTCTTCTTTTCTGGTCCCAAACACTCAATTAAACTGACACTCAATTAAATTGATGAAACTCGTAGACTCAGCTCCATAAGTAAGGAAAGAGCGATTAATGATAAGAACCTGCCACAAGGTTCACAGGTCAAGAAATTCAGAGAAGTTTTTTCACCAATAGATGGCACTGTTTTAACATAACCTTAAAAATATAGCCATTTCTTTCTGCCCATCATAATAGGCCAAGGATGCAGCCACCAACACAAACCTCAGATTATGTGAGACCTCATACAACTAAAAGCATTGGATATTTTAAAGAGATATTAAATGTAGAACTGGAAATGCCCCTGGAGGGGTATTTTGATGTTCAGTTCAGATCATCTAGAGAACATTCTGAGATCCTGATTGTTGAGTCCTGGATGCTGGCAGGATGATGCACAGTATCCCTCTCTGTTGGGTAAACTGGTGGTTATCTGTAAAAATACAGGGGTTTAACCTAGAAATCTACACTAACAGGGTTCCTGTTTTCAATTGAAGACTTGCAAGCTTTTGCAGTCTTCCTCCTGATATCTCCAGCATCTGGAGCCTACTAGTTGTCAGTTGACAGGCAGCCAATGCTTTAAGATAACTTTGCTTTAACTTTAACTTGCTTAACTTTGCTTAAGCGTGCTCGTCTCCTGATTCAATATTATTTTAAGGTAGCAAGGTTCACCCCTGAACAGGATGATGGTGGTTTAAAAGGTCTGTTTGTAGTTAGACCCTCTGTCCAGCATAGAACACGTTGCAAGACTTCAAGGTGTTAATTCCATTTGATGAACTGACTTGAGTTGTTGCTGGAAGGATCCCTTCTTTGAACAGTTGGCTTGCTGGTGGTGGTGTAGGTGTAGACCACAGTCCCCAGCCAAATGATTTGGTTTTTGACCTCGAAAGTGTGAGCACACTTGCCTGGGTAGGAGATCTAGATTCATACTTTCAGGTGAGGAGAGCTGGTCCTGAATAGAGGGTTGGGCTAGGACTACACGAGATAGGCTATGTTACGTAAGCGTTGTCACGTCACTAGGAAGAGTCGTCTATTTTTATGTTTGCTTTGATGTTCCGTCTGGTATAAAAAGTTCACATGGATTACAGTGAAAGTGAAGATGACTTAACGCTCCGGCAGCGTACCATGTGTAATCTCCTGTTTAAACTTTAGCGCCCATCCAGAGTCTTTGTCAGTCTCTTGGCCCATGATGATCTTGGATCTGAGCATATGACTTCTCCTTTCACAGTTACAAATCTGTAATAAGATGTGAAGATTTAATTGCATTTTCTTTTGGTAAGGTTTTACATAATTTGTACAGTAGCCTGAATGTGTGGCATTTGCCTTACAGTGAGTGGGATTTTAATGCACTAACCTAATAGCCTGAATTGAGCACATAGCAACATTTTGCAATGTGTAACTCTTCAATGAGGATACAGCAATCTTTGTGGTTGATATTGCTCTACAACAAACCGTCTTGATAGGTTTATCTGTTAATGACAATTGAAACATTTATTTGATTATACAGTGTGTTTAGGTAAAATATAATTCACACATAACCAAGCATTTTGTACTGTACATGCAGCTACCTAATAGCGTGTAGATGTATTGACACATAAGAAAGAAACAAAAGGTGACAGATTTTGCACAGCTTCAATTCTGCACTGCTTGTGGGCACCATCTCTGGCTACTTTGATGATTGCCTACTTTCAAAATATTCACCAGATTGTAAAGATTAAAAGGATGTTTGTACCTGACAAAGTAGTAGGACTGAATTTTTTTTGTTTTCCTCTTAAACCTCGTTTCTTCCATCTATTCTTCCTGGATTTAAGCCAACTTTGTTTGTGGCTGAGTGACACAGGTTCTGGGGGGAGAGGTTTTGGCGTCGGCTTCTTCATGTCCAGGGATTTCTTAGATCTCCGTGCCCATGGTGAACTTGGATTTGAACACAAGCTGTTTCCCTTCACAGTTTCAAATCTACAGTACAACATTGACACACACTTAAGTTTTTTTCCTTGTCTTTAACCTTGATGGTTGTAATATCTTAAATCACTCTTTAAGGATTTAGAACTCACACAATGGCATCAATGCCGCAAAGTTTGGCATCTTGCATGGTGTAACTCCATAGCTTATAAATAGGAACTTGGGTGTCTGACAGCTTTGTACAGACACATGGCAGAATAGGCCCGTTTGCTGTGGATGAAAACTCATTAGCAAGGGCATCAGCTTGCACACATAGAAACACAGCACTGAATCAAGAGGCATACATACATGGCTGTTTGCAATGGCATCCAGCCATTTTCACACATTTTCCAGAACGTAAAGGCATTTAGGTATGACATTGTTAAATATTTCACTGTTAAATAACATGAAACTACTACTACTACTATTTTTATTCTTGTTCATGTTATTTTGTTTTTAATAGCTAAGCTAATAGTTCATATTCAAACAAGTATTTACTATTATTCTTGGATAAAAAAGCAAAGTTGCCATTAATTTAATTTTAAATTGCAATGATGCCTCAGTTAGCCTCAAGTAATACCTACTCAGCTGACATACTGTTTTACAACAACATAAAAGCTAATTTATGAAAGGGTCACAGTACACCTTAAGGCCTCTGGCTGGTCCAAGGAATCTCTCCTGGTCACAAGCTCAAAAAAGTATGTGTAAAGATTAGAACTGAATAACTGAATTCTGTACAAAACGACTCACATGTGCAAATGGTGGCCATGCACACTACAGTGCAGCAGACAGCAGCGATCTTTCTCATCTTCATCCTGTTCCGTGCCGTGTGTAACACTCCGCACCTTCTACGCCTTCACTAACTTACTGCTGTCTCTCTCTCTCTCTCTCTCTCTCTCTCTCTTGCTCCTATGTCATCTCTCTCATCTGTTTTTAGCATTTCTTTGACACCCACTCTTCCTCTCACTCTCTTTTGTGGCCCACCTTTTCCCTTTCTCTTGAGAACACACTGTACATTTGTCTTTTTCACTATATAATCAATAGAAATACACTGTGACAATACAGTATTTAACAGAGTACCTGTTATACCGGCATATTTTAGTATGCTGCTTATTCAAGAAGTCATAGCACAATTCCTGGTTTGAAGATCCTTCACTAACTTCACTTCACTAACTAACCACTGTGGTCAGAATACAGTATAAATATGCCTTACTAAATAACTAATCATGCTACAGTACATGATTTCACAGCCCTTTTACAAAAAGTCATTTATCAAAGGTGTATTGAAACACTAAAAAGTATAGAAGTTGTCTGATCTTCTCTCATTGCTCTGCATTTTCATTTAAAATTAAGACAATTTAAATTGTGGTCCTCTTCACGTAAAATCATCTGCCCTGCTGATTATTGGAGAACAATCACACATTAGACTAACTGTGCTTTGGAAAGTTGGACTACTTGAATAGGCTACTTGATTTCAAAACGAAAGTGTGTAATACCTTTTCTAAAATGTAACTGTAAGTGCAACTTTTAACATTTGTAGGTAAACTGCACAAGGACCACAGACCCACTAATGAGAGCACTGACTCTCTCTCTCTCTCTCTCTCTCTACTACACACACACACACACACACACACACACACACACTCACACCATGATCTGTATTAGCGTAGCACAGGATCAGTCACCCACCCACAGAGAATGAAAAGAGGCCAAGTCCTAGATGGTCTTGGCCATGTAGGTTCTCATGTTACGTAAGGGTATCAATTTCCTGCATTACTGCCATCATGTCAGTTGTGGCCAAAGGTTTTGACCTTTTTCACTACCAAAACACTTGACATGTACACATGGAGGGAGGTACAGTAAGAAGGAAGTATTTTAGCTGTCTTCTATTTTATATAAATTTGACACGTTTTTTAGTATTTCTGTAACCCTTAATTAAAGTATTTGCAACACATGCATTTCAACACTCTTCACATTAATCTACAAATGCTACAAGAGAGCGCCACAAAATCTGAAACAACACACGCTGCACTATAAGAGCAATAACTTGGCCCTTTTGAAAAACAGAAATTGGAAAAAGCATTTTTTAGAAAGCATTTTTTTTTTTTTTAAAGTACATCAATCTGCTCTGTGGTAATAACTAGTATTGCTCCTATGCCCATCACACCAAGCCAAAGTGCTTCCACTAACACAGACCTCAGACCAGAGACGGCTGATGATGTGTTCTAAAGTATTTTTGCTCAAACTAAGGGAGACATCCCACCCACTGCAAAGACCTTAGAGTATTTGATATGTTTATTAATACAGAAATCAAAATAATTACAGAACAACACATTTGGACTCCCTTGCACTTTTTCATGATTGCATATTTTTAACCACAGCTCTATCTGCTCAGTTGTGAATGAATGTTCATGCATTTTTTGAGAGTTTATGTATTGGGTATGTTGTATGAGATACATGACGGGGTGGCGGGTTCAAGACCCCTGCGGTGCGGACCGCCACCAGCTACATTTGTGCCGTGACCTGGATGGGAGTGAGGATTTGAGGGTGAGTGTAATCGACGCTAGCTGGCGGCAGTACGTGTAAATCCTCACAACCCAATTCCTTGGGCATTTCTAACAGCTGAGTTAAAAGCTCAGTGGTTAGAGCGCCCCACTCCCACGCCAGGAGTTTGCAGCTTGCGGTGTGGCGGGTTTGAGACCCGTGTGCGGTGCAGACCGCCATCGGCTACCTCAACCCTTAGAACCCGTGGCTATTTTCCGTATAGTTTTACTACCTTTACTTTTGATACTTTTGAGTTATTATCTCCAGTCATTATAAGGCCCAGGAGCACATACTACAGAGTAATTACAGTCTACCGGCAACGACACCCCTGCTAAAACCAGCATTACCATCGGCCTCTCGGTGTTCATTGCTTACGTTCCACCTCGCTAACTGGTGCATTTAGCATGCTCCTTCAAAGGGGCTAAGCTTGAATTCACTCCCGGAGCTGTCCTTTAAGCCTCAAATTATTATCACTAGTGAGATGCGCCTGTTGCATTTTGGGACTATCAGTCTTTCCAGAGCAGGATATATCAGCACAATTTTACCAATGAAGTTTTACGGATAGTCTATCCTTAGTGGCAGATGTCAGAGGCTAATGAGTAGCTGTACAGTAAATGTAGGCCTACTGTAGCTATGTTTGTGCAAGAAGATATAGGCTATAGCTCAATTCATGATATGAGGATGCATAGACCACAAGACTAACTGTAGCAGTGTGGTTAGGATGTAGGTCTAATATCTAAGCTGTAGTAACCGAGTGTTTTGTGACTTTTAGTAAGCTTAGTTAGTTCACAAACACAGGGAAACCATTTAGGCTCTTTACTGAACTTCACTCAGTTTCATCCAACACTGCAATACATCACATAGCAACGGTGCAACATACATACAACAGGGGGAACAACATACCAATATAAGGTTCCTATGGAAAACAGCCCTTTTACATAAACCCCTATTCATTATGCAACATAAGCAATCTTCATTATTCTCATGATGCTGCTGGCTGCAAAGATCGGCATATAACAAAATGTTCTTCTGCCAAGGACTCATGATATTTGAGATTTCAAACAGAAACGCACTGGATGCTTTAAAGATGTATTCACTGCAGAACTGGAAATCTCTCTATTCTTTCGGACACCTGATTATGGTGTTGTTTATCTGTGAAGGGATATTTTGATATCCTGGTCTTCTCATTGTATGAGGTCATGGTTGTTGGATCACTTGGCAGTGATGATGCAGATTTGGCTGAATGGCTGTTTGGCTCTAAAGATGCAGGGTTCCTTAAATGAACTGAAGACTTAGTGGATGGATTGAAGAATGTGGGTTGTTTGCCTAAAGTTTGTTCGCTGGTAGACCCACTGTTCTGGAGAGGAGAGGATGCCCTTTCCTGAACAGACTCAAAAACTGAAGGCACAGTTGTTGGAGAAAAAGATATTGCTGTCTTCTTCCATCCAACTGTCCTTATGTAAGATGTCTGTGTCACGTCCTCTGTAAGCTTATCCAGGTAGTTCTTAGCTCTCTGAGCCCAAGCTGATCTTGGATCTGAACAGATGATTTTGCCCTCCACAGTTTCAAATCTGCATTAGAAGAACAATTTATTTTTTTTAGTAAAAACATATTTCCTTTTCTGGGAACCCTTTGATGGTTGCAATCTTACATTAAAGTAGTCTAATAGTCTAATAGACTTAGAACTCACATGATGGCATCAATGATGCAAAGACTGGCATACTGCATGGTGTAATTTCGTAACTTGTCAACCGAAACCACGGTGCCGGACACCTTGTCACAGTCACATGACAGAATGGGGCTCTTTGCTGTGGATGAAAACTCATCATAAAGGGCATCAGGGTGCACAAAACACCACACACAGACACATCTTTATCTGTACATACAGTAAAACTAAAGAGGGGTGGTGGAGATCCTATGTGGGTATATATACGCAGAGTAATGTTAAATTAATGCCCAATTAATTAGTTTACGTAATTACAAAGTGAGAAGCCAGAGTGACTCACATGTGCTCGGTTCTCTCGTAGTGGGAGGTTTTGGTGTCACTGGCTTTTTAGGTTTCTTATCCAGGTAGTTCCGAGCATACTGAGTCCAAAGTGATTTTGGATTTGAACATATGATTTTTCCCTGCACAGTTTCAAATCTGTAGTAAAATACAAGTTCATCAAAAACGTTGTACCTTTCCTGGAAAATCTTTGATGGCTGCAGTCTCCTATTAAAGACTTAAAATGAATGACTTAACTCACACAATGGCATTGATCCCGCAAAGACTGGCTTCTTGTATGGTGTAACTCCATAACATAGCAACACGAACTTGGGTGTTTGACACCTTTGGACAGACACAATGTCGAAGAATCGGCCCATTTGTTGTGGATGAAAACTCATCATCATGGGAGTTAGCTTGTAAGAGTCACATTCAGACACAGAGTACAGAATCAATGCATTTACATAGCATATTGTTCTGCTAAGTAAATGCATTGGATATGAGCATACGTATGCACAACCAATTTATTAATAAGGCATTCAGCAACTTCACAAATATTTCTGAACATAGATATTTACTGCAGACACCATTCACTGTAATTATTTCACTATTAAATAACATAAAACAACCGGTGTCAAGGATGTCCAGTGCCATATGCCGTTATTATGCCAATATGCATGTTGTTTTAACATTTTTATACAGTCCATTCATAGTAGTGTTTCTGACAGGCTTTTATAGTTTATCCGTGGGGGAGATGAGACAGGTTTGCCATTACAGTCATTTTAGCTAATACTTCCTCAGCAGGCAGTCACGCAGATAAACAGCATTTATCAACAAATCAACATTTAAGTACTTTAAGACAGGGTTAATAGTACACTTCAGGCCCTCAAGCACAGAAAATATTGGGCCATATTCCCCAATGTCTTCCTTTCTTAGATTGCCTCCAAAGGTCAGGTTTAAAGACCTGTGTTGGTAAATACAACTCTATTTGAAAACTATGCAAGTAGGTTTTAAGTTTATCTTTATAGGAACAATGCTTGGTTCATAAGACCCATTTTAGGTAAAAATAAGAACGGAATTACTGAATGTTCTACAACGACTCACATGTGCAGATGGTTTCCATGCAGATCACAGTGCAGCAGACAGCAGCCACCGTTCTCACCTCCATCTTGTCCTGTGCCGTGTGTAAGACTCATTACCTCCGTCACCAACTTTCCTCTCTCTCTCTCTCTCTCTCTCTCTCTCTCTCTCTCTCTCTCTCTCTCTCTCTCTCTCTTCTCTCCTTTACAGACCCATCTGTTTTTTTTAGCAAAGCAAAGCACACTGAATATTTCTTTCTTTTTGATATAAACAGAAGTTTGCTGTCTTTCACTTGTAGATTTTTTTTTACTTGTTTATGTTACTTACTGATTTTTTTTTGCTTAAATCAATGCTGAAATAGCCATTAAAAACAACAACAAAGTATATTACTATCAATGACAACAAATAGTCATAACCTATACAGATAAATCTAGCCTATATACCTTTGAAGGGCAATTTCTATTATGGCCTACTACATTTCTCTCTTTTTGTTTCTTCTTGTCTTTCTGTCTCTCAACCCTTAAGCCCCAAATTATTATCACGGGTGAGAAGCACCTGTTGCATTTTGTGACTTATTGTCTTTCCAAAGCAGGAAATACCAGCACAATGAGGTTTTATGGTCTATCCAAATGCCAAGTGACAGATTTTAAAGTCAGTATTCAACATGAGTAGCTGTTGTGCCTGCATCTAAGTCTGCTGCAGTTAGGTTTGTGCATAAGATATAGCACAATTCATGATATGAAGAAATGCATAGACACAAAACTATTGTAGCATTGTAGGATATAGGTTTGTGCAAATAATCACTATCAATAGTTTGTTTTTATAATTCAGAGAATTAATTTAAGTTAGGTGAAACAACACTTATTTGTCTGTGCTGATGATAAGGCTACATGGTTTTGATACATTTATGTTCATGATAATTCCACAAATTACTGATAATATATGTATATATATATATAATATATGTCCCTCAACACAGTAACCTAACAATACGATTGCCACCACAAAATCCGAAATGTCAAAATTCGCTTGAAACAAAATACACGTCAAGGGCCATATCTTTTGGACACAAAAATAAACATTTGGACTTTGCTTTTATCGTACTTTTTATTGTTTTTTACTCAACAAGATTGAACTGCCTTACATGTGAGGGTCAGGGCAGAGCTATCAAGATAGCATCGCAGGGCATTCATCTGGCATTCAACAAAGGTTGAGAGGAACAAAACGCTAAAAAGAAAACCTTGGAACTAGCCTAATACAATTCATAAGGAGAGATTGTTTTATTTTCAAAATGACAGGTGTAACACACTTAGCCCTCGGCATAAGGAAAAAGTTAGGATTTTATGTGAAGAGTCTGTTGTGTAGAGAGACTGTAGACTACACAGTACATTCAGCACAGTACATAGGTTTTTAGTTCTACACATGAAAGTAATATGGCCTATCACTGCATTGGCCATAATGGTCTATTTAAGTGAGGTTGCATCTTTTCAGAGAGACAAATTACCTATGATTTCAAAAACATGCCGACATGAATTATTTGTTTTTTTTAGTTACAAGAACCCCAGGAGGGGAGTCAGGATTGTATTCCAGGTGGTGAGAGGGGCTATGGCCACTGCTTGTGCACAGGGCCCATAATGTGGGGCTACACCCCTGGATGCAGTACGACTACAGGTAACTCAAACACACTCAAACAGCTATTTGAATTGGATCTGAACAGAGGTACAACCCGTTGGCTATTACTAAGGTTGGTTATTGTGACTACATGTGACTACATGAAAATGTCAAGTGTCACATACAGGGCCGATTTCAAGGATTAGACGAACTAGGAGATCGCCTAGGGCGCCAAATATCAATGCATATTGTATACATGTACTGTATTTGTTTTTTTTCCCCCTAATTTTTCCACTTCTATTTCTAGAAAAGAAGGGGCAAAACTCAAGTTTGGCCTAGGGCAGCAAAGGCTAGAACGAGCCTTCGTCACATATCAGAAACACAATACACTATCCAACAAAGAATACTCCCAACTATAATGTATTTCTATGGTTTAGTCTGCAATCATGCTTGTGAAAAGACATAGAGCACAATTCAAGGTGCTCTTATGAAGTGTCAAAAATATCAAAATCTCCTCTTACCCTAAACACATCTGGCCTGCTGGTAATGGGAGAACAAACACACTTCAGGCCAAGTGTGCTTTGGAAAGCATATAGAGATATTTCAAAATGAAAGGTTTTAATGTTGCTGTGTGTACCTTTTGTAGAGCGTAAGGACTGCACAAGCGTCTGTTAGCATTTGTGGGTACACAGCACAAGCACCACAGACCCCACAATGAGGACACTCTCTCTCTCTCTCTCTCTCTCTCTCTCTTTCAGACACACAGTACATACTGGAACAGTCATGCAGTTGCCCACCACAGAGAATGAAAATAGGCCAAAACCTAGATGGGCTGCCGGTGGGGTTTGACACGTAGCTGTGTTACGGTGCTACAGTATGTTGCACGTCGTTGTGTCATACTTCTGCAATAAGGTTAGTTTTTCTGCTATTACTGTTCATGACCTTCAAAGGGAACATACAGTTGTGGTCAAAAATGTTGGCCCTTTGTACTACAAAAACATGTGGCAATGACTGTAATTGGGTTTTGATCTTGGTATTTGCTTGTGTCATTTTACATGTACTGTACACCCTGAAGGACATCAGCATTTCAAGCATGTCTTCTTGAGGGAACGATACATATACAAATTCATTAAAAATCATGATTTATGCAACTACTGTACTCACACCTACACCTCCATTGACAAACAAATGTTTTAACAATTCAATTAAAAAGTTCAAGCCAGCTGAAATAACACTTTTTCACTTATGATGATAAGGGATATACTGAAATGCATTAAGATGAAAATTTCTGTCAAGATTAAAACAGAGATTTTTGTTGTACATTAGTTCTAATGAAACTCTGCAATAAATAACGGATAATATGCATTAAATAAACTATAAAAT
>JAODXP020003760.1:10000-12500 GCA_027497455.2 Sardinella longiceps
TAACCATTCATTACTTCCTCACGACACGTAGGTTTCCGATGGACTGAGTGACTGTTTCGTGTACTATTACAATTCATGTTTCATGCCTATGTACGGTTTAATCATTCTCAGCAGTGACCCTGTTTAAACTTGACTCAATCTTGTCTGTTTTGCGTGTATCATCTGCAACGGGTGCAAATTTTGTTTTGTCGTGTTAACGTTATCTGTTTAGTTTTGTTGCCTATGGTTTAACCATTCGCTCCCCCCAGAAAAATATCAATTCTCAGTCGGCCTAAAAACACGCACAACTTTACAATGGCCATGGAAGAAAGGATTTTCAACCAGGCGTTGCGCTCATAGGCTGAAGCTTAGCAATTAGGGTTGTGCTCAACATTGAGCCCAGCCCACATTGAGGCTGCAAGTCCGCAGCTGGGGGCTACTCGAGCACAGGCCTAGTCGCGCGGGCGGGGTCACGTGACGAAGGTGACAATGGGGGACGCTTCGGTCACACCGAAACCAACGGGGATGAGTGAATAGTACGCACTCGCAGGCTCACGCTTTGGTCGAGGTCGTTAATGATTAGCCCAGTCGGTAGCCTACGGTCACCGTCATGCCCGGTCAGAACTTTGGAATGTTTGAGGCTCTAGCAGGTGCGCGCGCGCGCATGAGCGGGAGGGCCCAGAGTTCCAGGCTCGTGAGGCCATTTCTCCATGAAGCCCAACGACTGTCAGTGTTTCTCTTCTTCCAGCATCCATCTCTCTCTCTTTTTCTCTGCTAGCATTTCTCCTTTTCCCCTTCTGTATTCGTCTGTCCATCTCTCTCTCTCTCTCTCTCTCTCTATGCCTGTAAACATCCCTCTCTTTTTTCCTCTGCTAGCATCCTTCTCTCTTTCCTCTTCTCTGTCTGTCCATCCCCCTCTGTTTTCTTTTCTCTCTATCCATCCCTTTGTCATTCTGGGTTGACCATCACCGCCACGGACAGACTCTTACCAGTGTGTTTAATAATGTTTCCACACTCATACCAGTGTGTTTAATAATGTCTCCACACTCATACCAGTGTGTTTAATAATGTCTCCACACTCATACTAAGTGTGTAATAATGTTTCCACACTCATACCAGTGTGTAATAATGTCTCAGTGGAAAAGTTCTACTTAGTTAGAACTCAAGTTATTACCAGCCAGATGACCTTAAGTTTTGCCTGGACACCAAACCCAAGGCCAGCCGAGGCTAACGTTATTCTACACTATATTACTTCCCCCATGGGTTAAAACATTTCAGGGGTTTCATTGCCATGTCAAAAACCTTTCTCAAACATCCTACCAACCTATGAAATATGGCTAAACTTAGAAAGTTCCCTTCAAAACATAATGCTTGATGTGCCATCTACAGGCTTGATTTGTAACATGAATGTTCTGTCAGGGTTAATAACAAGCCCATTCAAATCCTACAGCCAATACAACATGCTACAGTCTGAATACTGCCTAGTTAGGGATGGGGAATCATTTTAATAATTGTATTTTATTGAAACAATATTAAACATATGATAACAGCATGGACAGTGAGGCATCATGTAGGTGACCCCACTCTCTCTCTCTCTCTCACACACACACACACACACACACTAAGGCCCAATTTTGTGTCGATACGCAGCAAAAGGGAAGCGGTGTGGTGAAGTTGTTCCTTTTTCCCACACTGGCCCATTGTCTGCATTAGAGTGGATTTGCTTATTGTCCCTGTAGACACACACACACACACACACACAGCAGGGTAATAACCTATGACATGGCATATGTATGGGAATGTATGTGTTGGCAGGTTTATTGAAAAGATTTCCACCTGTTCAACAATGATGCACATATATGTGAGGTGGAGGTTTGGCTCCACCTAGTGGTATTATGTTAGCAATGCGTATCAAACACCACATAATAAACTCCCAGGAAAGACTGTTTGTGATAGTTTATTAAATATCATAACTTTCTACAGGCACACATGAATGATTGACAGACTCACTGGTGAATCCAGCACAGCCTCATAAGACCCTCTTCTGGATTTATTTAGAATGAGAGAGACGTTATTTTATTTTTCATTTCATTATTTTATTTTCCGCTCTGAGTTGATATAGACTTTGAATTACACAAATGATGTTTGAGAATTTTTAACATACTTTTACATAAAGAAAGTTGCACTTAGAATCAGAGCATTCTTAAAGTTTGCAACTGTAAATACTACCTAGCCTGGCGATGCCATCCTACGTACCTCCGCTAAACATTTTATCTCCGCACGTAGTCTGGAATAAACCCCCCTTCCCGCCTTTCTCTCGGTTACTCTACGGTTTAGCCAATCAGCACACAGTTTAGGGCGATGTCTCAAAATGTTGTAGTCCTACAGGATAGGGACGCGTTTGTTATTCTCTCCCCCACTTTCGAATTACATTCACAAAATTGGTACATGACATTAGCATCCATGATCTTGAGGATTTATTGCCACTACGATGTCAAAATAGATCAGAACTTGCGATAAT
>JAODXP020003760.1:20000-25000 GCA_027497455.2 Sardinella longiceps
GCCTATAAAGCGCTGCGGGAAACCCTGGTATGTGCGTGTGTGTGTGTGAATGGTATGTGCGTGTGTGTGTGTGTGTGTGTGTGTGAATGGTATGTGCGTGTGTGTGCGTGTGTGTGTGTGTATGTGTGAATGGTAGTGTGTGTGTGTGTGTGTGTGTGTGTGTGTGTGTGTGTGTGTGTGAATGGTATGTGCGTGTGTGTGTGTGTGTGTGTGTGTGTGTGTGTGTGTGTGTGTATGTATGTGTATGTGTATGTGTGTGTGTGAATGGTGTCACGACCCAGCTGTTTTGTGCTGGAGTTGTCTGCTCCTTCTCCATGTTGGAGTCTATCTTGCTTGTTTGTGTGTGTGTGTGAGTGTGTGTGTGTGTGTGTGAGTGTGTGTGTGTGTGTGTGTGTGTGTGTGTGAGTGTGTGTGTGTGTGTGTGTGTGTGTGTGTGAGTGTGTGTGTGTGTGTGTGTGTGTGTGTATCTTGCTTGTGTGTTTGCTCTCTCATTTTAATCTACATGTGAAGCTGTCTTGGTGGGCGGAGTCTTCCTGATTGATGGCAGCTTCACTACGCTGCTCTACGGTCACTACGGTAAGCGTGCTACGTCATTTCCTCTCTCATTCAGACTCAGATTGACACGCTAGTGCCACGCTAGTTGTGAGCTCATAGTTTTTCATCCTAAATCTACTTTATTTTAGCCCTCAACTTAACGCTAGATTTAATTACTGTCCTTACAACTTGTTCTGTCTGCACCATGTCCTCTCCTTCCTCCTCTACCCCTATCCGTTGTCCGGGATGTCAAATGTTTAGTTACTCGTCAGCCTCCTTTAGTGGTACCGATACTTGTAACAACTGTAGGAAACTAGCTAGCATGGAGGCAAGGCTATCGGTGCTGGAAGCCCGCTTCCTCACGTTAGCCGACATCATTAGGCTAGAAGACCGCATCCACACGTTAGACAAGCTAGTGCCAGTTAGCAACTCAGCCCCCTTAGCAAGTGTGGATGCACCAGTTGCGAGCTCATCCCCTAGAGAGCTAGAACTAGCTAGCGAGCCGGCAGCTTCTCCCCCGCAGCGGGATCAGGGTCGTTTTGTCACGGCTAGGCGCAGAAAAGCCGGCAAAATAAACCCCACTGCACTCCAACCACCACCGCTTCACCTATCTAACCAATTTAGTCCTCTGAGTGACTCACCGAGTAACTCTACCAACCATAAAACTCTGGTGATTGGCGGGTCGTCAGTCAGATATGTGAAGCTAGAAACGCCCTCGGCCATAGTCACTTCAATCTCAGGGGCCAGAGCTAGCGACATCGAATCCTATTTAAAAGTACTGGTGGCTAAACGTAATGTTAGGTACTCTCGTATTGTTATCCACACCGGTGCTAACGATGTTCGGCTTAGACAGTCGGAGATCACCAAAATGAGTTTTATGTCCCTGTGTGGGTTGGCACAAACGATGTCTGACTCTGTAACTTTCTCTGGTCCCCTACCTCTTAACCTCGGGGAGGAAATAAGCAGCAGAATTTCCGACCTGAACCGATGGCTGTCTAAATGGTGTGCCGATAATAACGTGGGGTTTATTGACAACCATAGGTCATTCTGGGGAAAACCTGAACTTATGAATCGAGACGGTCTCCATCCCTCGCGGAGGGGAACCGGTCTCCTTTCTAGGAACATCGACCGGCATCTAACCGCGGCATGTTCCTGATATACCAGAGTTTGGTTCAGGTGGCAGGATTACTGTCTTACACAGTTCCCTGCCGCGTCGCCGTGATATTAGCAGAAGTCAGGTCCCCTTAGGGAGAGTGTCCACGAGATATAGAGGCATTAACCATAGTAACCTCATACACATAAAACCAGAAGCAAACTATAAGCATAGCCAACAGTCAAAATTGAAGTTTGGCTTGTTGAATACTCGCTCACTCTCGTCAAAATCGACGCTAGTAAACAAACTCATTACTGATAATCATATTGACATACTTTGCCTCACTGAAACCTGGCTAAAACCAGACGAATACCTATCGCTAAATGAAGCCACTCCCCCCAGTCATTCAAACTTCCACACACCGCGCCAACGCGGGCGTGGAGGTGGGGTAGCCACTATCTACAATTCTAGCTGCAGTATGGCTCCCAAGCTCGAACATAAGTTCAATTCTTTCGAGGTACTCGTCCTCAACCTTATTCAACCTGGAGCTAAGCCATTAACTATTGTAACATTGTATAGACCTCCAGGGCCATACACTGAATTCCTAACTGAATTCTCTGACTTTATATCCACATTAGTTGTTAAATCAGATACAATAGTCATCTTGGGTGATTTTAATATTCACATGGATGTTGCACACAACAGCCTGACAGCTGCATTCCAATCTCTTATTGAGCACATTGGCTTCTGTCAAAATGTAAATGCACCTACACATAAAGACAACCACACTATCGACCTTGTACTAACTTATGGTACTCAAGTAGAACAACTTACAATTGCACCCCAACCAACATTGACTGACCACTACCTTATTACTCTAGAAATACCAGTCGACCATGTAGCGCAAAATGTGACCCACTACTACACTAGAGGCATAACGCCTAAAACCACTGACGATTTCATTGGAAAAATTCCTGACCTTACACCAACACGCTATGATAGTCCTATCCCATTACCAACACATATCGACCAATTTACTGATCATGTTATGAACATTACATTCAACACTTGACTTAATTGCTCCACTTAAAAAGAAAACAAGGAAGGTAGAAAAAAACTGCCCCTTGGTACACCACACATACACGTACATTAAAACAGGCTGCTCGCAGACTAGAAAGGAAATGGCTCAACACTAAACTCGAAGTATTTCACATTGCCTGGAGAGAGAGCCTGAAAGAATACAAGACTGCACTGAACAATGCTAAAACAACTTATTATTCCTCGCTTATACATGAACACAAAGACGATCCAAAATTCCTCTTCAACACTATATCAAATTTGACAAAAAGTAAGACTGAAGTAACTCAGTCCATTCCAAGTCACCTCAGCAGTGACGACTTCCTGAATTTTTTCAATGAAAAAATTGAAACCATACGACTTAAAATTAGCAACATGCCTACAGCCTCTCTACTAACTACTGATAGCTGTAGCCAACCCGTAGCATACCTTGACTCCTTTATGCCCACTGATATATTAGAAATTTCTTCTCTCATTACTAAAGCGAAGGCGTCAACATGCCTACTTGATCCTATTCCTACTCACCTCCTCAAGGCAGCCTTTACACCGCTAGCTGAGACATTACTTGAAATTATCAATAGCTCACTCCTAGCGGGACATGTACCAACTACTTTCAAGACATCAGTCATTAAACCATTGATTAAAAAAACAAACCTTGACCCTGATGTTCTGGCTAATTACAGACCTATATCCAACCTTCCTTTTATATCCAAAATTCTAGAAAAAATTGTGTTCAAACAAATTTGTCGCTTCCTAAGAACGAAAACAAAATCCAGGAAGTCTTCCAATCAGGATTTAGAGCTAATCACAGCACTGAAACAGCCTTAGTTAAAGTCTTCAACGACCTCCTTCTTTCCATGGACAATGGTAATGTATCCATATTAATCTTACTTGATCTTAGTGCAGCTTTTGACACCATTGACCACGATATCCTACTACACAGACTCGAACATACGATAGGCATTAGAAATTCAGCACTAGCTTGGATCAAATCCTACCTCACTGATCGATACCAATTTGTACATGCTCACAACGTCTCATCTTATCATGCTAAAGTTAAATATGGCGTTCCGCAAGGCGCAGTACTGGGCCCCCTACTATTCTCTCTATATATGCTACCTCTGGGTGAAATCATTAGGAAACATGGCATTGCATTTCACTCATACGCAGATGATACACAGCTTTATCTCTCTATGAAGCCTAGCGACTGCACTCCAACAACCAAACTCAATGCCTGTCTTGAAGACATTAAAGTTTGGATGTCAAAAAATTTCTTATGCTTGAACTCAGATAAAACTGAAGTTATGATGATTGCCTCTAATCAACTGAAGGACACCTCGCTTCACCATCATAGCTCACTTAGCAGTCCTACACTCTCATTTAGCTCACAAGTGAAAAATCTGGGGGTACTTATTGATCAAGACCTCTCCCTGAATAGCCATGTAAAGCACATTTCTAAAACATCATTTTTTCACCTTAGAAACATTGCTAAGGTTAGGAAGTTCCTGTCCTTTGAGGATGCTGAAAAACTTATACATGCATTTGTTACCTCCAGACTCAACTACTGCAATGCTCTGTTCTCAGGGTGCAGTAACACCTGCATTAAAAGTCTACAGCTAATCCAAAATGCAGCAGCTAGAACACTCACTAGAACTAAGAAATATGAACATATTTCTCCCATTCTAGCATCTCTACACTGGCTTCCTGTCAAAAGTCGAATTGACTTCAAAATCCTTCTCATGACGTATAAGGCACTTAATGGCTTAGCTCCTGCATATATTACAGATTTACTTGTTCCATACCATCCAGCAAGACCTCTGAGATCTCAAAATGCTGGCCTCCTTGAAAAAGTGACCATATCTAAAACTACAATTGGGGGAAGAGCTTTTGCCTATCGAGCACCTCTTCTATGGAATTGTGGGTTGGAAATCCCTACATTCGCGAAGCGGACACTCTCAATACCTTTAAGTCTAGACTTAAAACCTTCCTTTTTGACATTTCCTATAATTAGGAGTGGGCCATGGCATATCACCACTCCTCTTGGGCTTTCTTGGGAGGGCTACCTCTGCTGTTTTTCCAAGGCGGCCACTGACCACCCCCTTCTGGGTTGGTGAGATGTCATGTACCATACCTTAGTTATGCTGCGATAGCCTAGTGCTGCCACCTTCTGCACACTTGCCATCCTGTACAACCCTCTTTCTCCTCTCTCTCTCTCTCCCTCTCCTCACTCTAGCTAGATTATATGACACATATCATGAAGTGATATCCTCCTAGATTGGCCTAATCCTCTTGTTTC
>JAODXP020003760.1:27500-30000 GCA_027497455.2 Sardinella longiceps
TGTGTGTGTGTGTGTGTGTGTGTGTGTGTGTGTGTGTCTCACCCTACAGTCCCTCTGCAGTGTCTTCATGAGGGCGCTGTGTGTGTGTGTGTGTGTGTGTGTGTGTGTGTGTGTGTGTGTGAGTGAGTGTGTGTGAGTGTGTGTGAGTGTGTGAATGTGTGTGTGTCTCACCCTACAGTCCCTCTGCAGTGTCTTCATGAGGGCGCTGTGTGTCTCGGGGTCGAAGAAGATTCCCTCTGACATCATTTCCTGGAAGTCGAGGTCCTTGTAGGTGGGCGAAGATTTCCCGCGTTCCTTGCGTGAGGCGCGGCGTTTGTAGGTGGAGCCCTTTAGGTCGTACTTATAGTGCATGTTTATCGCCCGCGGCAACACGTTGTTCATGACCACCACTCTGATGTTGACCCCGGCACACTGGACGCAGTACAGGCCATAGAACTTGGGCAGCAGCGTCCGAGGGTTCTGGTTCAGGTTCTACAATAGAATAGAAGAGAAGTTCTAGTTCAGTTTATAGAATAGAATAGAATAGAAGTTCTACTGCAGTTCAGGTTCTACAATAGAATAGAAAAGAAATTCTAGTTCAGGTTCTAGAATAGAATAGAATAGAAGTTCTACTGTAGTTTATGTTCTAGAGTAGAATAGACTGGAAGTTGAGGTTCAGGTTCTAATGGAGCAGTCTAATGTACAAACAACATCAGTGCTGTAAGTAATGTTAGCTATAACCTGTATGATAAGCTACATTAGACATGGTGCTAATTAATGTTAGCGTTAGCCTGTATGATAACCTACATTAGGCATGGTGCTAATTAATGTTAGCGTTAGCCTGTATGATAACCTACATTAGACATGGTGCTAATTAATGTTAGCTTTAACCTGTATGATAACCTACATTAGACATGGTGCTAATTAATGTTATCTTTAACCTGTATGATAACCTACATTAGACATGGTGCTAATTAATGTTAGCTTTAACCTGTATGATAACCTACATTAGACATGGTGCTAATTAATGTTAGCTTTAACCTGTATGATAACCTACATTAGACTTGGTGCTAATTAATGTTAGCTTTAGCCTGTATGATAACCTACATTAGACTTGGTGCTAATTAATGTTAGCATTAGCCTGTAAGCTGAGATAACCTACATTAGGCATGGTGGTAACTAATATTAGCGTTAACTGTAGGGATACCCAATATCAGGTATGGTGCTAAGCAGCTGCTAGCGCACTGTACTGAAGTGCACTGGTGAAGTGTGTAGATTGGAACACACTGTGGGATAACCCACATTAGCCATGGTGCTAACTAGCTGCTAGTGCACTGGTGAAGTGTGTAGATTAGAACACACTGTGAGATAACCCACATCAGCCATGGTGCTAAGCAGCTGCTAGCGCACTGTACTGAAGTGCACTGGTGAAGTGTGTAGATTAGAACACACTGTGAGATAACCCACATCAGCCATGGTGCTAACTAGCTGCTAGCGCACTGTACTGAAGTGCACTGGTGAAGTGTGTAGATTAGAACACACTGTGAGATAACCCACATTAGCCATGGTGCTAACTAGCTGCTAGCGCACTGTACTGAAGTGCACTGGTGAAGTGTGTAGATTGGAACACACTGTGAGATAACCCACATTAGCCATGGTGCTAACTAGCTGCTAGCGCACTGTACTGAAGTGCACTGGTGAAGTGTGTAGATTGGAACACACTGTGAGATAACCCACATTAGCCATGGTGCTAAGCAGCTGCTAGTGCACTGGTGAAGTGTGTAGATTGGAACACACTGAGGGTTATTAGCCATGGCCAGGGTTACCACTGGCCTATATGCTCCTAGGGTGCAAGGCTAGGGTTCAAGATTTACCACAATCCCTTATTTTAAAAAGCGTCCTATGTTCCCCAACCCTTATGTTAAAAAGGGTGCTATGTTCCCCAACCCTTATTTTAAAAAGGGTGCTATGTTCCCTAGGGTTAGCGCTGGCCTGTATGCTCCTAGGGTGCTAGGCTAGGCTAGGGTGCGAGATGTGTGAGTGTGTGTGTGTGTGTGTGTGTGTGTGTGTGAGATTTACCCCAACCCTTACTTTAAAAAGGCTCCTATGTTCCCCAGTCCCCATACAAAGTGGATAACACCTACATAACCTGCCCTGTATGCATGTTGTATGTCTTTGTGTGTGTGTGTGTGTGTGTGTGTGTGTGTGTGTGTATGTATGTGTGTGTGTGTGTGTGTATGTGTGTGTGTATGTGTGTGTGTGTGTGTGTATGTATGTGTGTATGTGTGTGTGTGCATGTATGTATGTGTGTGTGTGTGTGTGTGTGTGTGTGTGTGTGTGCGTGTATGTATGTGTGTGTGTGTGTGTGTGTGTGTGTGTGTGTGTGTGTGTGTGTGTGCATGTATGTATGTGTGTGTGTGTGTGTGTGTGTGTATCATCATGTTGTATGTCTCTGAGTGTGTGTGTGTGTGTGTGTGTGTGTGTGTGTGTGTGTACTCACCATGTAGTATCCAGGAAGTAA
>JAODXP020003761.1:0-35230 GCA_027497455.2 Sardinella longiceps
TTAAATGTCAAAATGACTGTGGCGAGTCAAGCTAATTCCTAGGCTAAGCACTAAGCTAGTAAATTTAAGGAACTATGCCATAATTGAACAACTACTTCAGAGAACATAGCTTTAGAATACAATTGCAATATCAAATCTTCATGGTGATTTAGTAGGAGCACGGACAATCAATGAACTAACGTCAGCATCAACTACACAGCGTTATCCAGTAGAAAAGCTGTATGTTCAATCCAAACTACCACTAATAAGATTTTGCTACCTAACCTTAATTTTAAGTCATGCTTGCTACAGTCACTCGACTATCAAAACCTTACTCACAAAAGCCTCCTTGCCATACTTTAACAAAGGGATATGTGCACAAGTGAGTTGTTTTCAAGGTCTCCACAGCATCTTCGTTACGCATGTGCTTAACTTCCGGTGACAAAATATTTGACACATGCGCAGCTGTTAACGCAGTGTGACCTTTTTTAAAGGCACAGTGCCCTAATACTTAAAAGTTCATTTAAATTTGACCATGCATACAACCAGAGACACTTATATAGGCCTTAGAATGACTTTGATACAACTTACCATTTGTTTTTTGATTTGAGTCATCAACAATAAAACTGTGTTTCATTGCATAGTGATTAAATGTGAAAATGCCAACATAAAAAAGAGGGGGTTGATGAAACCCTTCCATAGTCGTCTTTGACCCTATGCATGAAATAAATAGTGCAACAGTGGAAGTGGGTGGTTGTCTCGACTAGAGGTTACATTTTGATATTCCAATCCAAACCCTAGAGTGTTTTTGGGTGACTGTCAGTGTCCATGTAGATAGATGTGCAGCCAAGATCTCTGTTATTGAGCTCAGATTTAACCAAGCGTATCTCATTTAACTCAGACTGAGGCCTACATGAATTCCTGCTGAAATACTACCAGTTATGAAGTGGAAAAAGGTCCATGCAATAATTTATTGTTGTGAGGAAAAACTGACATCTGACATGACCATGATAAAGTATATTATATTATTAAACAAGGCATCGGGTCATTTTATATTATAGAACTAAGTTAAATTGTTTTTGCTCAGGACACGACCTCTCCCTACCGGCAACACATAGGGCAGCTATATTGTCTTACGTCACCATTGTGAGGGCCTCCCATCGTTGTTCAATCGCAAGCGTTTCCCAAAGTTTGGAGGTTTGAAACGCTGAAACAGGCCGATGTTACTGTACAGTGAATAAATCATCAATCAAGTTGAAATCTCCAACATCCCGATTCCTACAGGGGTAAAGCATTTGTGTGCAGCAAATAATCCATTACAACTACAAATTGATCACATCATTTATAAAACTGATGTTTGTAGATGACCGATTTAGTGTTTCCTGGCGGGTAACAATTGCTATCTCAACTATGAATGAACTGAATGTATTGGCTAGCCGTCCTATAGAGTTTTGTTTTCTTTCCAGTTATATTTAGTTATGCAGTTATATTGACTGTGGTGCAGTGCATTGCTCCTCTGCAGTATTATGGTATTATGTGCGATATTTTCTTTTTAAAAAGTAAGGAACTACATGGCATTACCAATGTTGTCTTGTTAGCCGGCCGGTTAGCTTCTAACGTTAGTAAGGTTAGCGAAGTCAACGTTAGCCATTGCATGGCGTTAATACTTCAAATGAGAATCCATGAGTTTAACTATGTTGTTTTCTAAGATATGCCATTGTTGCTATTAACTTGCATATGCACAATCTAATCCCATGAGTTTGCAGCATGGCTTTGAATTTAAATATTGATACATGTACTGTTAGCCAGCTAGGCTAAGTGTTTCTGTTTCCCTTGGGGACTTCATAGTCCCTGATACTTCAGTAGCTGCTTTCACTAACTTGTTGCTTGTATGCTTTGTTTTATTTTGTCAGTATCAGGTGTTGCTGTAGTTTCTCAACTACACGACTGAAAGGAGACATTCATCATGTTTCTTTACAACTTGACGCTACAGCGAGCTACTGGGATCAGTTATGCCATCCATGGAAACTTTTCAGGTTATTACCTTCTCTCATCCAACCTACACGTACAACATTATTTTCTCTCAAAACCTTCTGCTAAAATGTTCATGTGTTCTTTATAGGAACCAAGCAGCAGGAGATTGTTGTGTCTAGAGGAAAGATTCTGGAACTGCTGCGACCAGATGCCAATACAGGAAAAGTTCACACTCTGCTCACCATGGAGGTTTTTGGCATCATCCGTTCCCTCATGGCCTTTAGGCTCACTGGAGGAACTAAAGGTGTGTGTGTGTGTGTTTATTGTGATGGAAGACTGTAAATAGTTGTGGAAGTACTAAGCACTTTCTGTCTCAGCCCACACATGTGAAGGATGTCTAATGTCACATTGCAGGTGATTGGCTAAGGTATCATTTATGCAGTCTTATAGTGGCTGCACACCTAACGAAATCCATTGTTATCCCGAGCAAATGGAATAATTTGACGGCAGCCCGTTCACATGCCAGCAAATCATAGCTGAGGTGGCATGGTGTCGGCACCGCTGATGGACACGGCTTGAACAAACCAGTTACAAACCAGCTTAATTGGGGCCTCCCCAACACCTGTTTGTGCACCATGCACCATGCCTGGTTGTCTACAATTTTAATTTTAAAACTATCAGCGCATAAAGTTGTAATGAAATTCATGTTGTAGAAGACAAGTCCCGGTGAGAAGACGTTGGAGGATTTTAGTGTGCGTGTTTTAATTTTATAGTTGGCACTGCTGTTTGAACTGGACACCGAAAGCTGGATGGTTCCCACAATTAATTAGATTTGCCCGCGATACTGTGCTCTTACGTTACCTGAGTGCCAACGACACCGACTGCACTTCTACAATGCACTGCACTGAACATTGACACTCGTTTGAAAACATTTAAACCATTGCAGTTTCACCCCAAAGTTCAGACTGATGATGCCTTCTTCATGTCATATCATATGATTGTTTATGCTAGAGCAAGGTTTGCGATCACACTGCATGTGTACCTTGCCTGAGTCCAGCTGAACCTTCCATACATGTCCGAAAGCAGATGCAAAGCAGTGCTACACAAAAGCAAACAGAAGTTCCCTCCCGAGACTCCAGTCAGGAATCGCCCAATGTCTGCCTTGCCTCTACAAATGCCAACCAAAAATGTTTCAAGCCCCCTTTTCGAACTATGCAATCTTATCAGGCAACTTGATTTCCATCACATTATGGTTTTCTGATAGAAAACACTTTGAAAAAGGCAGAAAACACTTTGAAAGCTGAATTGTTTTAGAATAGTTATTATAGCTGTAACCAGAACTTAAAGGAAAGCACCGGAGTGAATTCAAGCATAGCCCTGTTGAAAGAGCTGGCTAAATGCACTAGTTAGCTAGTAGAACAAAATAATTTGGAACAGTAAAGACCGAACGAGAAAGCAGAAATGAACAAGCACTTTACACTGAATCAATGGGACCTGACTATTCAAAACCGAAAGTAAGATCTCAGGTGCAGTTGACTCAATGTAAAATGTTTCACGTTCGTGTTAGGTCTATGCTGTTTGAAATTCTTTCATTCCATGCGAAATATATTGCTGTTAGAAGGCTCGTGCAGCAGGGCTATGCTTAAACTTACTCCGGACTTGCAGTATACTTTAAGAAGTGCTATTCATCTGCATCAGAAGTCTGCAACAATCCTTCATAAAGTTTATTTTACATGGCCTGTTAATGCAATGTCACATTGAAGAAGGCTTTTCATTTCCTCTTGTAGCTGGGTGTTTGTGTATAGTAAGCACTAATTTGAATTATTCAATGTTCCCTGAACAGACTACATAGTGGTGGGCAGTGACTCAGGTCGTATCGTGATCCTGGAGTATCACCCATCCAAGAACATGTTTGAGAAAGTGCACCAGGAGACGTTTGGCAAGAGTGGCTGCAGGCGCATTGTCCCTGGCCAGTTTCTCGCTGTGGATCCCAAGGGCAGAGCGGTCATGATCGGTAAGTTGTTGATTGAAGATGAAGTGGTGTGTGTTTGCTTTTAGCCCTGATGTTTTCATGTTTCTCCAATTGGGTCATTCCAGTCCCACCAAATCGATCTGAATCCAGAAAAAAGGTTGCTGGACTCTCAGATTTTGCTTAGTGTTTGTGATTGATTTCCCATGAGGAGAAACAGACTTTGATATGTGGCACTGAGGTACACTCATATTGCTTATCACCTGGTGGAATGGAATTCTGTTTTCTGATTGGCTGTCAGGGTGTCCGTTAATTTTAGATAACAGGACACCTGTGACGTTTGTCGGGTTAAAAAGTTTCACCAGCATTCTTTATCAATGCTCTTTAGAATGCAGCTTTGTGGATCTTCTTTCAAAAGAAAATAGTACCCCAACCGAACAGGATAACTTCTTTCAAAACAATGCCACATGTTTCTTTTATGTTTTAAACACTATCTTACCGTCTATACGTTTTAGGTGCAACCGGGTGATAAGCGGGATAACGGCCTTCGAGGTGCGCCATTATTTTCTTATATCGGGGCACCTCGGCGGCCGTTATCCCTTACATGTATTTTGCTGATGAAGTGATGAGTTTTTCATGTCTCTTCTCTGACTGTTGTTCTGGAGAGAATTGTAACACCTCTGATCTCAGCATTTATAGCTAGATGCACATGCATTCTTCTCCCAAAAACACATGACTAGAACATGATTGTTTAAAAACGGATTATTCCCTGCATGTTAACGAGGAGTTCACACCAGAGACTCACAATGAGATTAATTCATTGTAGAAGTTAAATGTTTCTTATGTAGCCGGTGGCAGTCCACACTGCATAAAGGTCTTGAACCTGCCACCCCGCCAACTCCAACAAACCCACGGCATGTGAGAGTCCGCTTCTAACTGCGGAGTTGGCCAGGTTTCCATCTCAGCAGTTAGAAGCGGTTCTTGTAGGAGATTGGGTTGTAAGGATTTACACATACTGCCGTCAGCTAGTCGAGCTAGTTGGCATCTGCTACACTCACCATCCAAATCTTCACTCCCATCCGGGTCATGGCACCAATGTAGCCAGTGGCGGTCCGCACCACAAACAGGTCTCGAATCCGCCACCCTGCCAGCCACAACAAACCCACGGCATGGGAGTCGAATGCTCTAACCACTGAGCTAAAAGCTTGTGCTTCTAATTCTACAGTTAAAAGCAGTTCTTGAGGGAGATTGGGTTATGAGGATTTACACTTTTATCACCCGGAGAAATTAAATGCATTTTTCTGTATTCACCTTATGCAGCCCCACCCCTTTTTGTCTTTTTTTCTTCCGCGTTTGCCCTCCGATTGTCTTGGAACTTCCGTTAGACGCTGCCTCTCATTCAAATCAACGTAATTTTCATGAAATACCACGGTCACAAAACTCTTTATTGTAGCCGTAGAAACACAGTTTTTACTGCAGAAAACATCATTTTTTATCTTGCGACGAACTGTTCTAACTTTATTGATGAATATTGTGAGCACAACTTCATAGTAAGACCACTTATATTAGACCGTTAAAACACCAAATATCACGACGCTAAGTCAATGCGTTGCTAGACCGGATGTTGAATGACAATCGTCATGGCAGCGCCCATGTTTACCCGCTGAATAAGGTGAATACAGGCCTGATGGTATTCAGACACAATGCCTGGTTCCAGGCGTACCAACATGACTGGGGGTAAAAAATGCTTTCCTTGAGACATAAAGAGGTTGGATTAAAGTACAGTTGGATTAAACTAACATTTAGACCTTTTCTCCTTGTACCCTCATAGAAGTGATGAGGATTGATAAATTACATGTTCTGAGTTAAATGTGCATCCTTGCACGGCCATCACTGCCTACTAGCTGAGGATATGGAACTTGTACATAACCAAATAGTGTTAGAAAAGTACGATACAAATACAACACCCCCAGTCCTACCCACCTCCCGAGATGGAAGAAAAGTTCAGGCTGAGGATTTTTTTTTCTCCATCAGCCCTGTGTATAGCTGTCAGGGTATCAGTTGTTCCCAGTTAACCGGACATCTATGAATAGATTTAGTAATTAACACCTTTCCATGTCGATGCTCTTTTGAATGGTGGTATAACAACCATAGTAAATGACAACTAGCAAGCAACATTGGAATAAGCTGTTATCAAGTTCATGGTCAGTCAACAAAGAAAATTAGGTTAGATCCTTTTGAAAGTGAATTGCATGTTTTATGTTTTAAATGCTGGCTTAGTAAGTACAAATTGCATCTGGGACGGTGATAAGCAGGATAACAGCCTTGGAGGTATGGCAATATATGAGGGAAGTAGGAAGCTGGTGGAGGTAAACACAAAAGTGTTGTGGTGGTCGTTCTTTATCCCTTCCTCATCCAGTCATTCCCTATATCGGTACACCTCACGTTATCCTAACATGTCGATGCCAGCTGTTGCTTGTAGAGATGCAACATGGTTATTAAAACGTTTACAAATGGATTTGATGTCCCTCAGTTCAATTTTGAGTCCCTAAATTGGCCCTCACTGATCAAAACTTTGAGAACTCCTGGTATAGCCCCAACGAATGGTCCTGTGATGGTGAAATTGGTGGTTCTGATGAATTTCTGCAAAGGGACAGATTCCTTTCGTTTGTGGTGATTGTAAAGGGACTGAAGGCTGGTGCCTGACAGCATGACCGAATTATGTGTTTGATGTTTTTATTAGTGCTGTCAAGCGATTAAAATATTTAATCGCGATTAATCGCATTTTTTCTGTAGTTAACTCATAATTAATCGCGATTAATCGCAAATTTCTTTCTATTCTAAATGTCCCTCGATTTCTTTTTGTCCCATTTTTATTTATTTATTTTCATTTTAATGCTGTTATCAGCATTCATTGGTGGGGGTGAATACCAATTTAAAATAAAAGAAAACCCAGTTACAGCATCAGAAATTATTAACATGTTCAAGTACTGACAGAGAGATGTTGATGTCTTTTATGTTGCTAGTTCACAAGTTTACAAAAAAAAAAAAATTAATTATACTAACCTATTTTAAAGAGGCTCAATGAAAATAGGCTATGGCATTATGGTCTACATGAGTAAACCTACATTGCATGAGCATACCTTTAAAATGCATTTTGCCATATTGGCAATTGCCCTGCAAGAAGCTCTCATTTTAGTGACAAGGTCATACGTTCAGAATCAGGTAGGCTCAGTTGCGCTCCGACCTGTTTCACCTCTCTCACTCGCGCTGCAATTTTGAAACTGATATTAGCCTATTTGCGGGGTATTCAGTTCGAGAGAAGGGATTTCTAAATGACAACATCAATGCTCTAGCTATTTAACAACCTAAATATGCGAACATGCGAGTGAGCGTCAACGATTGTGTCGGTTTGTTTTCACTGACATCAAATGACGCTCACAAACATTCTCTCTCTCAGTTGCGCTCCGACCTTCACCTCTCTCACTCGCGCTGCAATTTTGAAACTGATATTAGCCTATTTGCGGGGTATTCAGTTCAAGGGAAGGGATTTCTAAGTGACAACATTAATCCTCTAGCTAATTAACAACCTAGATATGTGAACCTGCGAGTGAACGTCAACGATTGTGTCGGTAAAATATTTGTTTTCACTGACATCGGAGCAGCAGAGCAGAGTGCAGACACATCTACACCCGTGTGTGGAGTGCGTGTGTAGGCTATAGGCATGAGTAGCCTATCCTAGGCTAAGCAGTAGGCCTACTTCAAGCCTACTACAAACACACAAACAAACACCGGACATACTGAAACGTCGGGAGGAGTTGGAATGTCGGATATTTTTTTTTTCACATCCCATTGATAATGGCGGGTCAAATGCGTTAATCGCGCGTTAAAAAAATTGACGGCGTTAAAATGGACTTGCGTTAACGCCGATATTAACGCGTTAAACTGACAGCACTAGTTTTTATGTATGTCAGCTTTTCTGCTTTTCTTACTGTTCTATTGATGCATTATTGACTGTACTGCCCCCCCTCTTCTTTTGTAACCCCCAGGAGCCATAGAGAAACAGAAGCTGGTGTACATCCTCAACAGAGACGCAGCCGCCCGCCTCACCATCTCGTCCCCGCTGGAGGCACACAAGGCCAACACGCTGGTGTACCATGTGGTGGGGGTGGATGTGGGCTTTGAGAACCCCATGTTTGCCTGTCTGGAAATGGACTACGAGGTGAGAGCTGGGCCACGTTCAGTGGTTGCATTGTTTTGCCATGGTTCCCATTCATCCCTGTGGGCGACGTATGAAATGTTTTGAAGTGTTTAGTGAAGTGTCCCAGTCTGGGATTAGAGGCTTCTGTGATTTGGACTCATCACTCCACCCCTGTGACTGGCCTTGTGGCTGCGTGACCCACGCTCTATTCAGTGCTTGACAATTTTGAAAGTAGACAGCAGATGGAGCCCTTTCCCAAGATTTTACACATTCGCTTTACTTTGTCATATTACTCTAAGCGTCTGTCATTTTTAGTGCGGATTATTGAGTGCATATTTGTGCCATAAAAGGGGCCATCATTTGAATCCTGTTTTTCTAATGTTATTTTCTGCTGAATACCAGAGTCTTGTTTACATTCATATCTATAAAGTGCTGCTGAAGTGATGAGTTTTTCATGTCTCTTCTCTGACTTGATTTCATGAAGAGAATTTAAACACCTCTGATCACAGCATTAATTTAGCAGTGCATAAACTGCTGTTGTGAAAGACATGCTTACCCAAGTGAAATATAAATATATTTTGTTATGCCAATAACTTTTTTACAGTTAGATTGCTTCTCACATACATAGCATATAGCAGGAGTCAAATGACTTCGGCAATTATCCTCATATGTTTTTTTCCCCTTCTCATAGGAGGCAGATAACGACCCCACTGGCGAGGCTGCAGCTAACACACAGCAGACCCTGACGTTCTATGAGCTGGATCTGGGCCTCAACCATGTGGTGCGCAAGTACAGTGAAGCGCTGGAGGAGCATGGCAACTTCCTCATCACAGGTTCGTCACCAAACCGCCTAGCATGTTTGACAGGCCGATGATATTTTGGGCTTCTGGTTAGTATTGTGTCTGCCTGCAAATGGTGTGGCGTACAAATTCAGATATAAATAGATGGACTCAAATTTTCTTATCCTTACAAATATACATATGTTTCGATGACATGCTGATATGCTGATAGTTTTAAAATGAAACTCGTACTAAACTAATATGCTGATAGTTTTAAAATTAAACTCAGGGTGGTGCTTGGTGCACTCACGGGTGTTGAGCCCCAAATTAAGGTAGTTCAATAAAGTTGTGCCCACTGGTCGTTCCAACGCTGCACCACATCAGGTACATGTATGATTCAGTGGCAGTTTTAACACCGCCTCTGTGGAATGGTGCGGTAAACGCCTAGATGAGCACCCTTTTCGGAACACCTTTCATGCACTTTAGCAACATCACCCACACTATTTTTTACCAAACAGCCCAATATTAGTGCCACATGAAGTCTTGTTTACATTCATATCTATAAAGTGCTGCTGAAGTGATGAGTTTTTCATGTCTCTTCTCTGACTTGATTTCATGAAGAGAATTTAAACACCTCTGATCACAGCATTAATTTAGCAGTGCATAAACTGCTGTTGTAAAAGTAAGCGCTTAGATGAGCACCCTTGTCGGAACATCTTTCATGCACTTTAGCAACATCACCCACACTATTTTTAATAAACAGCCTAATATTAGTGCCTAATGAAGATCATAGCGTGTATGTAGTCGACTAGATGGTTACCTCAGTCCCACCAGTAATTTCCCCCTCCCATCACATTTCCTTCCCTTTTTTTTTAGGTTGAAGTCCGGTGGTTGATTTGCGCTCGTCTTGCATCCTAAGTACTGTGTGTTTTAGTCATAGTTCAGGCCAACATAACCTCCCTCTCAGAGGAAGATGTACTGTATGCCGGTATAAAAATGTTCTACATAGTATCTACACTTAAAGGTTTACTATGAACTCATATTGTCCAAGAAAGCAACTCAGTAAAAACAGCACATTACCACTCCTAATGATTGTAGATTTGTTACATGAGTGATTATCCAGGGTATCATTCCCCTAAATTAACTCATTGACTGCCAGCCGTTTTCAGAATAGAGAGTTCCATACTGCCAGAGGTTTTGGGGAATTTTGACTGTTTTTAAAAGAGCCACAGAATATTATGTGTTACGACTACATAAACAATGAAACTACCACAAGAAAGAGCAGACTCTCTTCTTTCACCAGAAAAAAAAGTTCGTTTCTACCCCTTTCCATTGCTTAGAAATCAGCAGGCGAACATAAGCTACTTTCTCCAAACACTCCCGTTTTTTATCAAAAAAGGGAGAAAATTAGCGTTTTGTTTGACAACGTTAGTGTCTTGGATGCGCGTTTTTTTCGGTCTATTAGCACGTCAAACATCGGGAAAATGACTTCCTTTGATAAGACCACAAAAACAACAGTAACAGGGGGCTTTTGGTAATAAAATAGACATTGTTGTAACAAGGTAAATATATGCTATTGCAGGCTGTGACAGCGATAACTCAGTGATCAACATCCGGCTCGCAAATTCTTACCTGACCCGGAACTGTGAGCTAGCTGGGCACTGAAACAAGTCACAACTGCTATTTCCGTTTGCCCAAGGTTGATCTCCTTCATCTCCCACGATCGGAACACTACTCGAACTACTATGGCAGTGACACATACTCTGATCGAGTGTGAACTGCCTAAATTTCTCCGATTTACGTCTGCACTTTGCTAGCGGCATATTTAGCCATGTCATTAGCTTTCTCTACTTCTCCCTTGGCCATACCTATGAATCTATGCTCATCTCACATCCAAAGTGACACACTGCCACCCTCAGGATCAATTTGGAACAACAATTTTCGACTGAGAATTCTGATATTTACAGACAAGGTTCCCTAGGTCTTTCTGCAGCCCTCCCCATTAAAAAACGCAGTTGACGTCTAAAGACGTCATTGGCAGTCAATGAGTTAATCTGGGCACACGTAATGTAACAATGTCTTGGCTTGATTGAACAGCAGAACTAGAAAGATTCAATAAATGTATTTCACATCATGCGTTTAGGTGCAAAGAGCAGTGAAATGGAGAAAGTGTATCTGTCAAAAATAGCTAACTTACATGTCATCATACTAAACTGAATGACAATCACCAAGATAACATTATGGACATTAGTTTTAAGTGTACAGAGCATAGGGCCCTATGGATTCCGCAAAACCGAAAACACGGACTGAATCACGGAATCACAACATTTGCTATATCTTGTGAGTTGACATGTACATGTAAATATATGTTTATAAAACAATATATTCTAGATTTCTATTCTACAAACTCCACAAAACATACCACTGATCTGCAAAATCTTATCAGATTGTTGCGCACACTGTAACAATCACCTTCGTTCACCATGTGAGTTTGTAGCCTACACTGCTACGCGCAACCTTTCTATGCGTAGCCCAGCTAGTTCTTTCCTTGATAAGACATCATTGTCAATGGGCTAGTATATTTTCTCCATCAGATTGTATAGGGCCATAAAAAAGACAAAAATTTGAAAATAAAACCGAAAAAACGGAATCTGAAAAAAATAAATAAAACGGAATTTGAGGAAAAATAAAACGATCATAAGGCCCTAACAGCATTGTATCGGTGTGTTGTTCGATATATTAAATTATACTGAAGTCCAAAAATCAGCAGTTAGCAAAACAGTTAGCAATAGCTCTACCTGAGCTCTATCGTTATGGCCATTATGTTGAATAAACTTTGAATAGTTCTGTTCGGCCACACTAGGTCGGTTAACAGAGATACTTAATTATAAACACTTCACTGTCAAAAATAATAATTTGTTGGTAACATGCATGACTACACACATTATACTGCAAATTCTGTGATATCCAGCTCGCTTGCTGACCTTTCCTTGTCGAGTCGTCTTCCTGACTTCCTCAAACAGTCTGCACTCTGTCTTTCTCGAGTCTTTATTGGCGTTTCTCAAGCCACGTGACGCGAATACGATTTTTTGTTTGGTATGCTGTTTGTGTGGCCCTGATTATGCTTGCCTGCTAAAGTTATGTAACAAAGTTGTTTTTCTCCAATATATGATCGAGTTGAGACTGTCCACAAGCGGAAATGAGTTTAGAAAAAAATATGTATTGCACATATGAAAAATCAACTACTCCTCTCCAGTTTTGTCCAAAAGTCAAAAAGTAAAGCAAATAGCAGCCTTGGGCCCACCGTCTATTTCCCAAAAGCATAGTTTCTAAGTTAGTTTCAACTTGGTTAGCTGGCAATGGGAAACTGCATTGCAACCAGCAATGCTTTTGGGAAACAGACACCAGGCCAATTCGATTAACGGTGTCGCCTGTAAAGAAAATCATTAGAACAGGAATAAACACCTCAACAACAACAATCCTCCCGAGAAGCTTTAATCCTCTTTGGTTTCCTTGTGGCCACTGGCATCATGGAGTGTTTCTGTTTCTCATTTTCGGCTGTCTTCTCCCATCCACAGTCCCTGGTGGATCAGATGGCCCCAGCGGAGTGCTCATCTGCTCCGAGAACTACATCACCTACAAGAACTTTGGGGACCAGCCTGACATCCGCTGCCCCATCCCACGCAGAAGGGTGAGTTGGGAAGGGTTCAGCAGCCCCAGCCTCTGTCTGGTGGTGTCTGCTGGAACCTGGTAGGAGATGGTGGTAGCCATTAAGGGTCTCGTATTTCACCATCACCACCTTTTGCTGCAGAAATGATGAGTTTCTCATGTCTCTTCTCTGACTTGAAATCTGTGGAGAGAATTTAAACACCTCTGATCTCAGCGTCTCTCTTGGCTGCCTCATTGGATTATATCAAGCCAATAGAGTTAAGTTTGTACTGAAGATAACATCTCAACAAGTTGCAATGTAGATCTGTTTGTCTGCATGTAAGGGTTTGAATGTAGACAGCTAGACACTTAACTCATTGACTGCCAGCCGTTTTCAGAATAGAGAGTTCCATACTGCCAGAGGTTTTGGGGAATTTTGACTGTTTTTTAAAGAGCCACAGAATATTATGTGTTACGACTACATAAACAATGAAACTACCACAAGAAAGAGCAGACTCTCTTCTTTCACCAGAAAAAAAAAGTTCGTTTCTACCCCTTTCCATTGCTTAGAAATCAGCAGGCGAACATAAGCTACTTTCTCCAAACACACCCGTTGTTTATCAAAAAAGGGAGAAAATTAGCGTTTTGTTTGACAACGTTAGTGTCTTGGATGCGCGTTTTTTTCGGTCTATTAGCAGACATTAGAAAATGTCTTCCTGTGATAAGACCACAAAAACAACAGTAACAGGGGGCTTTTGGTAATAAAATAGACATTGTTGTAACAAGGTAAATATATGCTATTTACAGGCTGTGACAGCGAAAACTCAGTGATCAACAACTGGCTCGCAAATTCTTACCTGACCCGGAACTGTGAGCTAGCTGGGCACTGAAACAAGTCACAACTGCTATTTCCGTTTGCCCAAGGTTGATCTCCTTCATCTCCCACGATCGGAACACTACTCGAACTACTATGGCAGTGACACATACTCTGATCGAGTGTGAACTGCCTAAATTTCTCCGATTTACGTCTGCACTTTGCTAGCGGCATATTTAGCCATGTCATTAGCTTTCTCTACTTCTCCCTTGGCCATACCTATGAATCTATGCTCATCTCACATCCAAAGTGACACACTGCCACCCTCAGGATCAATTTGGAACAACAATTTTCGACGGGGAATTCTGATATTTACAGACAAGGTTCCCTAGGTCTTTCTGCAGCCCTCCCCATTAAAAAACGCAGTTGACGTCTAAAGACGTCATTGGCAGTGAACGGCAGTATTTCAGTTGACGTCTAAAGACGTCATTGGCAGTCAATGAGTTAATGGGTGCCAGTGTAACTCAATACAGTTGCTAGTTATTTAATGATGTATAATGATGATTGCAATTATGATGTTTATGTGTCGATGGCCTCGTGCATTGATCTGTTGCAGAATGACCTTGACGACCCAGAGAGAGGCATGATTTTCGTCTGTTCGGCCACACACAAGACCAAGTCCATGTTTTTCTTCCTGGCCCAAACGGAGCAGGGGGACATCTTCAAGGTCACCCTTGAGACCGACGAGGAGATGGTAAGTGTGTGAGCCCAAGGACAAATGTGTTATTTTCCATGAGGGTAAAGAAGGACAAGCATTTTACATTTTGAAATCAATATTAGAAATGTGATTTCATAAGATAAGCTTGCTGCTGATATTTGAATCCCAGGCCAGAACTTGAATGCAAGAAGATAATTTTAGTCAATATGTCTTTATTAAGCTTCAAAACACAAAAAATAGTTACACAGTAACACTGAGACAAGCAAACGAACTCCACAGTAAAACAAGGGAGAAAAAAATAAATAAGCAAGAAAAGAAATGAATGACTGAAAACAGTGGTTCAGAGTGGTTAGTAACCCCTACAGTATACTGGATGTAGTGCATTCAGAGCCAAGGTGCACTATCAGCTGTTCTGCCTATGAGATAAATGGATGCCAAGAAGGGCATTGTAAGTGATGCATGTCAATCTTTTAAGTTACAAATGACCAGGAGTGAGATATGATGATCTTCCATGTCTCTTCTCTGACTAACTGCTGGAGAGAACATGTATACATCTGATCTCAGCCCACAGCAAAACTACTCTCTTACTGACTTCAGAGACTTCTTTTCTTTACGGTACTAAATGTTTTCACTGTTTACATCTTCTAGGTCACGGAGATCCGGTTGAAGTATTTTGACACCATCCCTGTTGCGTCAGCTATGTGTGTGTTGAAGACGGGATTCCTGTTCGTGGCCACGGAGTTTGGCAACCAGTGAGTGGGCCGTTCCACTTGTTCTATTATGTTCAATCTTATGGGTGGCTGGGCCTCAGTACAATTCCATTGTAACAAGTCACACTGGGGGAATTTGGAGTAAATCTAGTAATGGCAAAACCTTCCAGATACCTGCAAAAAAAAAAAAAAAAAACCTGGAACATGCTAGCTGGTTTGAGCCAATAGAGTCTTGGGCAGTGAAAGGTTTTCTTTCTTTTTTTTTCTTTTTTCTTTTTTTTGACTCCGTACACAGACCTGTGTAGCACATTTTCATCTGTCCTTTATGTATACCATCAGAATAAGATTGCCAAGACAAAATGGCAGATAAAATACCTCAAATACTGCATAGTGTTGCTTTAGAACTGAGGAGCGAATGCATGTATTCCTGCCCCTGTGATCACCTTAGTACTATAGACTGTATGTGTACTGAAAATCTATAGGGAATATCATCACAACATATTAATTACTCTGAGTATGCGTGTGTCTTTGGGCATCCGTTGGTTACCTTTATCAGCTGCCTTCACCTTAATTATCTGCATGGAACATATTTGAATGTTTTGGTGTATGTGTGTATATTAGTTACCTGTACCAGATCGCTCACCTGGGCGATGACGATGAGGAGCCAGAGTTCTCCTCCGCCATGCCTCTGGAGGAGGGGGACACCTTCTTCTTCCAGCCACGACCCCTGAAGAACCTGGTGCTGGTGGACGAGCAAGAGAACCTGTCTCCTATCATGTCCTGTCAGGTGAGCCCTTGAGCCCTTTATGGTGGAACCACACTGTTAGAACTCTCTATTCAATGCAGTTTGCCATCGTAACATTGAAGGACCCACCTAAAAATATAATGGCTGTGTGGCCATTTAATAACTATCATTGCGCATTGATTTAGAGACTCTCCAGATGAGTAAGTAGTGCAGAAGTCACTACTGCACCCCCATAGCATCAGAGATGCTGCCTTTTGAACTGACCACTAAAATGATGGTTCATCTCCTCTGTAACGCAGGGGATGCAAAATTCTCAATGACAAATTCACACTTGTCTTTTTAGGTTCATGTCTGTTGAAATGAGGAAAAAGTGTAATGGAACCCTTTCTTGTGAACGTATTGGCCACCAAAGAAAAAGTAGTTCCACAAACCTTTCAGGAATAAGGTGATGACCTTAATAGCCCTTAGGTTAGTTCACGATGTTCCGTCGTTACTGCTTTTCATGTCCCCCTGTTGTGCACACAGTGTCCTCTAAATATTTAGGACATTGAAATGTGTTTATAATCCTTAGTCAATGATGCATTCATAAAAGTGTCAATTGCACTCCATCCTTCTCTAAATTGTTTTAAAAACACATTGAACTTCCATGCATTCTTGTATCAATCATTCGGTCAACCTTCATCTGATGTTTCTTGAGTGCAAGGCATTCGCATGAAACAAAATTCCTTTTTTTTGTCTCTCCTTCTTGCAAAATTAAGTTTCACATCATACTGCAATAATGGTCAAAAAGCAACAACTTCCCGTGGTTTCGATAATTAGGTGGTTTTCTGTTGTGCAAGTCACTGCTTCTCCTTTTTCTGACTCATTTTTTATTTTTAAATTTCACACATTTTGTTATCAACATTGCGTGCATATCACTTAACCTCTCCATTGCAAAACTGTCCACTCCCACACAGTAGAGGTGCACACTTATTTCAGCTACTGTACGTCTTTGGCCGAGGTTCTCGTGCTTGCTAATGTGTCTGTGGTTAAGGTTGTTTCATGTGAAGAAGCATCGCGCTATACTTTCTGTTCGCCCACACACTAAACTGATAATTGTAACTATTAGAGAGGCCATTAATGGATTTGGATAATGGAGCTCCTGAACATGATGAATCTTTCATGTCTCTTCTCTGACTGAGTGCTGGAGAGAGCTATTTTCATTCTGATCCTGGAGTCCATCTGCTCTGCACACCAAACCCACCATGCCAAGTCAATGCCGCCACTGACCTTTGTCCCTGTGTCTGTCTGTCTGTCTGTCTGTCTGTCACTGTATGTGTGTGTCTCTGTCTCTGTCACTGTGTGTGTGTGTGTGTGTGTGTGTGTGTGTGTGTACAGATTGCTGATCTGGCCAATGAAGACACCCCTCAGCTGTATGTGGCCTGTGGACGAGGCCCTAGATCCACTTTAAGAGTGTTGAGACATGGGCTGGAGGTATGTATGCACACATTGTGTCTTTGTATATGTAAACTGAAGTGTGTTTGCAAATTGGGAGGAGGGGATGGGGTCCAAAGTATACTATCTTTTTTTTTTTCTTTAATTTGCATGAAACGAGTGAGTGATGCAAGGATTGGCAAATGACCCCTGTGCGCGAGGTTTACTCTGATGATCTAAACATGCATGCATCTAACTCCCTTGTCTATGAATATATCGCAACAGGGATAGTGTATACACTAGGGTGCATCAGTTGCCCCAATGTTGGAAATTCAACTTGTACCCAATTTTAAAATATGACAATAGTAAAGAAAAGAATATCTGTGAAATATTTTCTGGATTGAATCATGTCTAAGGGGTCCACCAAGCCTTTAAAGTCATTACCTCGACAACACATAGAAAAAAACAGTTTTCCACAAATAACTTTGAAAATAATGCCTCTAGCCCTATAGTGTCAATGAAGGTTGAATATAAATGTGGCTATTACGCATCCTTTGGTACCAGTTTTATATGTGTAGCTTCAACGGTTTTCGAGATATGCATTTTGGTCAGTTTGCCATTGCAATACACATATAAACCAGAGTTGAAGGTAGTCATGGTCTTAAACTAAACTGTTTGCACCATGTGCAATGTCCATAAAACCAAACCTGTAAATACTCACTCCCATCAGATTCACAGCACCATTGCAGTCAAAGTTGGTTCAACACAGATCACAGACCTCGACTACAACTACAACAAACTCAAGGCATGGCAGTTGAACATTCTAACCACCATTTTGAAAAGACTTCCAAGAAGCCTTGATGATTAGAAGCCTTCTTAAGGCTAGGGGTGTGAGGATTTACCACATACTACCGCCAGCTTGTCCAGGCAATGAATCCTCACTCCCATCCAGGTCACGGCACCAATGTAGTCTCAAAGCCGCCACTTTATGAAATACAACAAACCCATGGCATGTGAATCGAATTACCTAACCACTGAACTGAAAAGCCCAAGCTTCCAACTCAACGGTTAAGTGTTCTTAAGGCTATGCTGAGGAGGTAGGCCTACTACATTATACCTCCAGCTAGTCCAGGTAGTTGGCATCCATTACACTAGTGTGTTTGCTTATGGTTAGTCCCTTCTTTGGTGCACCTAACAAATTCAGCATGTACTTTTCCCAAGAGTGGTTGCTTGGTGTTGCCAGGAATGCAGGACTGGCTGTTAGATTATGTGGTAACAGGTTCCATGTCTCTATCAAACATTGTGAACGAGGTAACCAGTGACAAGCGTAATGATTCCACCTTCAGGTCAGTGAAAACCTGGTTAAGGAGGACCTCACCAATGTGGTGCTGAAGTATTGGTCAGCCCAGTGAGAGCTGTATGGTAAAACAGGCTGCTGAGAGATGTTTGACACAGTGGTCATTTACCATGTTGACAACCATATCAGCACAGCACCAGTCCAGCAGCAACTTGCATGTCAACTGGGCATTGATCACTCCACATGCCTCATTGGTTTGCTTTTGCTAGCTAATGTTGGATGTAGCCTAATGGGCACCAAATCCCTATAAATTCAATTGAACTGAGTAGAATACAAAGTATACAAAGACACAACTACTGATATGATGGGTATGTAGCCTAGGCCTATTATTACATATTGCTTAGATAAAAACAAAATCCTCAGTTTTCTTTGGCTGCAGTCTTGTTTACGTCAAATCTCAATGTGACTAAGCACTTTTTTACTGCATCATCCAACAAAAACAGATGTTAGGTAGCACCCCTAAATCATTATGTATTGGAAAAATATTTTGCATTTTTGTTTCTACCTATAGCCTATTTGAACACTTTTAGCACTCAGCCATATCATATTCAGAATTGTGTTTTTTTATGCAACCTATAGGCCTACGTTTTTAAAAGATTTGTAGCTTATCTATGATTTTAAAGTTCATGGTGTTCATAGTTCCAGAATAATATAATTAAGTTATATGTTGTTATAATAATTGCCTTTTAATTGATTTTGCAAATGAATGAAGTACATTTCAGATTTCATTGTTGGCCTACTTTGCCGCAATTTACATTGTTTTCAACAGAAACATGGACACAATTGTCATATCTCAGAAAGTCAAGAAGATACAGACATACAACTGGTACCAAAAGATGCGCAATGCCCATATTTATATTCAACTCTCATTGACATTATAGGGCTAAATCCAATATTTTAGGCGTTATTTGAGAAAAACTGATATTTTCGGCCCGGTTTTAGTAGAAAACTTCAGAAGCTCGGTGGACCCCTTAGACATTGATCAAATTTGATGAAATTTCTCATGGAAGTTTATTTTAGTAAGTGTAAAAAAATGATTCTAGGTACAAGTTGAATTTCACAAAATTTTAAAAACGTGGGGCAACTGATGCACCCTAGTATACACTTTAAAGGAAAGACTAAAACAAGTCAAAACTAAAGTGTTGTTCCTCAGCTGATGTGCACTACCAGCTTCTTAAACACCTTCCACCTGACAAACATGGTCTTAGACAAGTGAAACCAATCTACACACCTATTTTGAGGTACATTGTAAGGTTAACCCCACATGCAGAAAAAAACACACAATACTATAAAAGTAATTTTACATAAATAGTCAAAAAATCATTTGCGTGAAATAATGTGTGGGTGACACTTTTACACATCTGGGATAGATCATTGCTAAGATAATTACCAACCTCCCTCTATCCATTTGGATCTCAAAGCAGAAGGAAGAACATGAGTTATTGGGCTGTCTGTGCTGGTTGGACTCTAAAAAATGTTTTGTGTTGGTAGGTGTCAGAAATGGCTGTGTCTGAGCTGCCCGGTAACCCCAATGCTGTATGGACAGTGCGCAGACATGTGGAAGGTAAGGTTGCAAAAGTTGGTTGCAATGTAGTAATCCATTGCCAACTAACCACTTTTGGGAAACAGACGTCTGAAATATTTTCTGTTCGTTCACACATGCTGACAGCTAACCCATAGGGGCAGGGCTTTCAGCTATATTTTTAGCATCTTAACATGCTTCAAATCCCACCCCAAAAACCATGCAACATCATGTAACTGTCAATGTTTTGCACTTAGAACGTGCAGATTTTCTCTGCATGGTCTGCAACTGTGCACTAGTCTGTTCTCGAAGCGGTCCTCTTCGGGCTTTCGATGGGCATAAGACCCACAAATATCTCTGTTCAACTTTCCTCAATATTCCTATATTAAATACATATACAAATGTATACAATGCATTTTTACAACCTTACTGTAACCAGAATATTGACCTGTAGCCAAATTACCTATACTGTGTGCATGTAAAGGCATATGTGAACAGGCAGTTTGCAAATCAGTTTGTGGTTGGAGAACCTTCACCCGAGTTTTAAACATTTACGATATCTTTAGTCAACTGTATTTCATTTTATTTTTGCTGCAATTTAGAACTGTACCATTTATTTTCTACTGATCTAGAGGTGTTGTTGCATACATGTACCTAGGTTTGCTAAAATTTGCTAAAACAATTGCTAAAATAAGTTTTCTGCCAATAGTCTACTGACTAACCCATTTTCCTGCAGTGTGATTGATAGCCCAAATGAAAACACAAGTTGTGGGCAGCCAAGCCGGGGGGTGGGTGGGGGGCTCCATGCTAACTGACAGTCATCTGTACGAAACTGTGGCGGCATGGAGTATTTGTAATGGCCGAGATCACACTTACAAGTTTGTACTGAGAACTCTTCGCCTGAATGAATGCATCTGTTAGTCCGGGGCAGCAAAGCCCTGACTGGCTCCTCTGTGTTGCTGTGCCTATTGGTTAAGCACATCTGGGCCAGGACATCGCTGAAACCATGTGACTTCTGCGAAAGCTGTAGCGCTCAGCCCTGCCTTTTGGTCTATGGGTCTCTGTGAGGGACTGGGAAGGAAAGGGAGCTAGAGGCAGAGATAGAGTGAGAGAGTGGTAGGAGCTGATCAGGCAGCCACAGTGATGGAGTCTCAGGTATAGAGTGTGAGTGTGTGTGTGTGTGTGTGTGTGTGTGTGTGTTGTGTGTGCACGTGTGCGTGCGTGCGTGCAGAGCGGAGTAGAGCCCAGCATCAGAGCTTCCCTGAAGTCACATGACTTCCCTGAAAGCCGAAATATTATCATGGTCTTGGCAGTAACCCCAGGGGTGTCTGAGTGGACGCCTGGTGCGGAGATTGGGGAGAGGAGACCGTCTGGAGCAGAATGGGGTGTCTTTGTCTGGTGCTAAAGTGTACCAAAGCCTAAATGTTGTCTTGATATGGGGGGGGGGGGCCTAATTCCAACCAACAACAATGAGCTGTTTAGTGTGTAATCAGTATCTTCAACTACATTGTGTCAGAGGTGTATATTAGGGCTGGGCGATATTCCGGTATTACGACTACGATACGATACGTTTTTGATATCGGATTGTAATTAATAATATCGTCATATCGGTGTCATCTTAATGTTGGACCATTTTATCAAAATCCCCTCGCTTTATTGTGTTTTGACCCCTCACTGCCGCAGCCAGAGCCAGTTCTCTCACGTTGCTCAACAGCGCCCCTTTCATAATGCACCCTTTCAGTTCAAACACGGCGGAGACAGTAGAAGGAGCAGAGCTTGCATCAAAGAAAAAGAACATTGTCTCGCTTATATTTCCGCCATTCTAACGTTTCAGTATGTCCTGTGTTTGTAGCCTATTAGCCTACTTGAAGTAGGCCTACTGCTAACTCATGCCTACACACGCACAGGTGTATGCGTCTAGTCTGCTCTGTTGCTCCGAAGTTTAGTGTAACTCCGATGTCAGTGAAAACAAATATTTTACCGACGCAATCATAGACGTTAACTCGCATGTTCGATATTTAGGTTGTTAATTAGCTAGATGATTAATGTTGTCGCTTAGAAATCTCTTCTCTTGAACGGAATACCCCGCAAATATCAGTTTCAAAATTACAGCGCGAGTGAGAGAGGACGGTGAAACAGATCGGAGCGCAACTGAGAGTGAGAATGTTTGTGAGCGCGTCATTATAGCAATAGCATTGGCTATAGATATGCAGACGCATATCTGAACGTATACCCTCTGTCTCTCTCTCATCTTCAAATCACTTCGTCACTGAGAGCTTTTTGCAGGTCGAAATGGCAATATGGCAAAATGCATTTTAAAGGTATGCTCATGCAATGTAGGTCTACTCATGTAGGCCTAGATCATTATGCCATATTTTCATTGAGCCTGTTTAAAATATAGGCCTAGTAGGCTATAATTTAAAGGGCCACCATCCAATTTTTTTTTTTTTTTTTTTGTAAACTTGTGAACTAGGTACATAAAAGACAACATCTGTCTAGCACTACTTGAACATGTTAATGATTTCTGATAGCAAAAATTATATCAATATCATGCTACAACTATTAGGCCTATTTATTATTTATTTATTTTTGAATTGGTATTCACCTCCACCAATCCATGTTGAACAGGACGAAAATTAAAATAAATAAATAAATGTTAAATGTTGCAGAGCTGTCGTTGTTAAAATATCGATATATATCGTATATCGCCCCTTGGCCCCAAAATATCGGGATATCAGTTTTGGCTCATATCGCCCAGCCCTAGTGTATATTGCCTGACCTGTGACAACTTGAGGAACAGATGTATTCCTCGTTCAAGTTTATCAGTGTGATCTAGTCATTAAATCTATTAATCTGGATGCTGCCGCCTTTTCACAAAATACTTCCTGTTGCAGGATTTTATTTTTTTTTTTTATACCAATCATTAGAGCTCCTTGCTATTGTTTTTAGGCGTCAGTGTTATGCGGTGAAGATTAACCCTACGTGTTTGCTTTGGCAGTAAACAAGTCTGGGCTCAGGTGCCATCAGAGCTGAGGAGTCTGCTAACCGCAGAGACAATATTGGCAGTGATGCTTCTGTTGGATAACATTGGAACATGTAGCCTATTGGAAGCAGCTGTGAATTTAATTGGCACAGAATTGAACCTCTGTGTCACTCTGCATCATTGTTGATGTAGTGTATTGGAACCGGGCTTTTGTGCCCTACCCTTTTCTGGGGAAAACAGCATAGAGGGAGAGGAGAGAGAGATACATCTGCTTTGACTAACTAACAAGTCATTAGTGTTCACACATTTAATTAACATCAAAAAGACGTGTTACAGTAATGAATCTTGCATCAGTGTCGTGGGCTATTGTACACTATATTGGTTCCCTTGAACTTGAGGAAATTGGGCCAAAACGTTTCCAAAGAAGTCCTTGATTTTTCTGTTTTAAGTTGAAGTGGGAGCTTTGTCATGTTTTGAATGCTGTCCGAGCAAGAATCTTTAATTCAGTTGGCTAAATTGGGGAATAAACACCTTCTTTTTCCTACATGAATGGATGCCATTTCCCATTTGATCATGAACCTTTTTTATGCCACTGGCAGATTTATTCTACTGATGCATGGTTTAGCTTTCGTCAATCGGTCACCCTTGTCTTTGGTCAAGGTTATTATACATCCTGTAACCTTGGAGAAGATGGGATTGCTGCCTCCTGCTTTCAAAGCGAGACCCTAGATGGACAGCAGATGATTATATACTGTAGCTAGAAGGAAAAATATTTGCCCCAACATGGCTAGATATTTGGTCAAACTGGAGTTCCACTGGTGTGGTTGTTTTGTGTCATCTGCAGGTATGATATTGGGGTTTCCATGTTTGACCCCTGAAGCAAAGCATCTGTGGAGAATAAAATACTCCAGTTTCCCCTGTTGCAGCGCATCTGAATTTCTCAGAGTTTGTGGACTGCTCATTCATGCTAGTTATACTGTATATTCATTCAATGGAGTTTTTTTTTTTTGTTTGTTTGTTTGTTTTGTTTTTACCTGGTTGTATTATTTTGTTTGTTCCCTTAAGGAAAGGGTTTGATCATGTTACTCATGATGTAGTCATCAGCAAGTATTTTAAATTAGATCGATAGTGGTTAAAATACCACACCTACAGCATACTTCTGTCAGGAAATGTTCATTGCATGCTGCTGTTGATGCACCATCTTCTATTTTTATATGGCATGTACTGCATGCTGTAGTTATATTTGAACTTATTATAATTAGCATTCAAACACGGCAGATAAACAACTGACAAAGTTGTGAAGTTGCACGGTGCACATCCAGTGTGTAGAAATATGTGGGTGATGAAATGATTGTACTTTGTACTGCAAAAGAGAATACTTTATGTAAGGACGTTATTCTCTGTCCACATCTTTGAACATGATTTTGTGTGTCTAACCCTGTGGTCACACGGGAAGGCAACTGGGCAATTTGAACAAGCAACTCGGTTGCCAAGGAGGCGTGACTCGTATGAAGTTGGTTGCTACCGTTCGTTGCTAAAATATGCGTCTGGTAGCGACAACGTATATCGCCACAGATGTATTTTTGTGTTACAAAACCCATGTTTTCAGTTTTATCTTACCTCATTTGCCGCCTCGTTTTACAAAATATCAAGTCATAAGCCTTAACTTCTTAGGTTGTCAACAGATAAATGCGATTTTTGAGTTAGCTCCACCATGACAGGTGTCAGATCAAAATTCTTTTTGAAAGTATGCCGTCACGCATGGCTTCACTCTGATTGGCGTTTATGAAAAATCGCCTGGTTAAATCACCTAACTTTTGCAGAAAATAGCCTGCATTTCTATTTTTTCCCCGCCCACCAGGCGATCTGTTGCTCAGTTGCTCGCCGCTAATCGCTGTTGCCTACTGTCGTCATTGAAAATGAATGGGAAATAGTCTCCCAACACCAGTGATATTATCGCCCGTGTGACCAAGGGGTAATGCTGCATTCCAGAAACATGGGATGTTGGACATATCCCACTTGAAGTCTACGAGGTCCAACCTTAAAGCGTTCCAGGCTAACAAAGTGGCTAGCGATGCAATGTGTGCCTCTCTGTTTGTTTACCATTTTATGCTTATCGTAAACTTAATGGAGACATAATGATGGCCCTTGCAGAACGTAATATGTTAAATTATATTATCTAGTACAGCGACTGTAAATGCTGATAAATATACCGGTAGTTTATAGTCTTTCAGTTTGTGTTCCAAGCTTCTGTCTGTGGGTGCCACCATTATTGTGTGATGTCATTCTACTGTATGTACCCCGACTTCACAACTAGAATCTCCCACTTCAAGTGGCGTTCCAGTGCCTTTTTTATTTGTTAAAAAAAATCAAGAGAAGTTAAGCACTTAACAAAGATCCATGATATGTTTTTACATCTGTTGTATACCGCAAAGTACAGTAAAGACATTGCTGTATTATAGTTTTTAAATGGCCACTGTAAAAAGACAAAGTTTTAAGACTGCAGCTGTGAGGCTGAAGCTTGGTCAAAAGTTGACCTTAAATGGCTGAACTGGTCTGATACTAATATCAGCCTGATTACTCCAGTGGCTGAATTGTGTTTCTGGGACACTGTGATAATCTTTTAAAATTAATTTGACTGGATATTTCACTGATGTTGGGTAGAATCCCAGCTGCGTCATACAATAGGTGATTCTATGACCTTTAGTTGTGGTCATCTGATATTTATACAAAAGGTTAGTAGTGTTCAGAGACTACTAGAGCCACAGTGGTCTGCTTTTTACATAGTGTTGCTGTCCCTATTCTGTCTTGAGTTTAATTCATTTGCTTTTTATCCTGTATGTCTTGCAGACTGTATTGGTAGTTTACAAGTGTTGTACAAGTGAACCTGCTTTTGAAACCTCTTCTTGCTGGTCATGCAAAATCATCTTTAGCAACTGAAACTCGCACTATGTGTTGGGTGTTGAGTTTGGAAACGCTGTGCGGGGCTTTCTTGCTTTTCGTTAATTTTCTCACTCTTGTTTGTTTGTCTGTCCCCTCCACCTCAACCCCCCTCTGCTGCAGATGAATTTGACGCCTACATCATTGTGTCTTTCGTCAACGCCACCCTGGTACTGTCCATCGGGGAAACTGTAGAGGAAGTGACGGACTCCGGATTTCTGGGTACCACGCCAACTCTTTCCTGCTCGCTGCTGGGCGAAGATGCCCTGGTGCAGGTAAGACCACGTCTCTTGGGTAAACAATAAACAAGTGGTCCCCATAGTTACCAACAATGCCTAGTCATGTATGGCTATTCCAGTCATACGCCACGTCATGGGTTTGTTCACCACCGCATAATCCTCTGATGCTGGTCTTGGTTAACACCTCACACCTCCAGCATCACAGTTCAGAGCAGTGGAAACTTTGCTAGGCTAACCAGACTTTAACACCTTTAGAGTGTTAAGAGTTTAGCGTTTTCTGTAGTCTGTAGTCTGATTTCCGACTGTTCTGAGATAATGACAGTTGGTGACGTTGTGGCATGACCTAAGCAAATATTTGTCTACATATCTGCTTTCTAAGATGCCTGCGTGTTGCTCAGATGCAACATTTTGCCTTCAACATCCACGATTCAAGTTATCAATGTAGTCTGCTATTGGTATCTTTTTCAACTGTGTCCCAATAAATGTTTTTGGTTATGTTGGGCCATCTGAAACAAAGTTACTAGCCAGAATCCTAGTGTCAAGAAACTTGTGAGAGGCAGCAATGACACGCATGGCTTTGCAGGACCTCTTCGTTCTCCTTGTGACCATACAATTTCATAATCATTATAGCTATAGGAGACTGACACCAGTATCCAATAATTTTACTCAAACTATACTCTTAACTCTTACTATAAACAAAATAATAATAATAATAATAATAATAATACCAAAAATTTAAAATTGGCATTAAAATAAAACTCAAATAACAAATTTGAAAATTGAAAATAGCATTACAAAAAAAAACGATGTTTTGCATAGTGGTTAAAATTGCTGGATATTATGTATAGGCAAAATGCAGCTTGTCATTATTGGGGCTGAAGAGTTAAGTGATGGCTATGTCCAAACATTCCCCCCTGTCTGGTGAATGCGCTGGAATTTTCCATCTTGTTAAGGCTCATCAAGGCTTATTTTTACGAATTGTCACACCCTACAGGTGTACCCAGATGGAATCCGTCATATCCGCGCAGACAAGCGTGTCAACGAGTGGAAGACCCCGGGAAAGAAGACCATTGTGCGCTGTGCCGTCAATCAGAGGCAGGTGGTCATCGCTCTGACCGGAGGAGAGTTGGTGTACTTTGAAATGGACCCTGTAAGTCTTCTGTCTGTCTTGTCTGTCTGTCTGTCTGTCTGTCTGTGGTGTTTTGTGTGCAAGCACGCTTTCTCTCACTCCATCGCTTGTTTTTGTGGTTGGAGTGTTGATAGTGGGCCTCTGTGGACAGCTGGTAGTCATTTCTGGTTGTAAATCCTCCTGTCTCCTCTCTCTGAATGGTTAGCAGTGGAGGATTGGAAAAATCCCCAGTCATAGGCCCACACTACTGCCCACTAGCTTCATTTAGACAGAGCACTGAAACCCTACCAGCTGGAGACTGGAGGGAAGTCTGCATTGAGATTTCATTTGGGAATTTGTATTCACACATTAGCGGTAACAACAGAAGATGTGACCCCTTCAAGTACAAATAGGTAACGATCTAGTTCACTTCCCAGTCGGAAGCTGACAAACAAAAGACCCTTGAAACCATTGTTTCAGAGCAATTGGGAAAGTGCAAAATTACTGTAGTCGCAGTGCCTGGCTTTCATCAAGTCATTAGGTAACAGTAGGTAAACAAAAAGCAGGATGTTTTCTTCGGGTCTCCCACCCTTCCTTTTTAAAATCAAGTAAGTTTACCTCCTTAGTCTAAAGCCAGTCATTTGCCTCCATTATTTGTGTTTTTGTTATTCACTCAACTTATGTCTCTCATTTTTCTGGGGCCGTTGTCAGATTCGGCTACAAAAATCCTTTGTAATTCATTTTGGGAACAGGGGCACAATATGGTCTTATCGGCTAATGGCCTTAATGGACTTTGCTGATGTAGTTCAGTACCAAGCAGATGGAATGCATCATTGCTGTGTCAAAATCTCTCATCTCACACTTTTTTTTTTTTTCTCTCTTGCTCTCTCTTTCTCTTCCTCTCTTTTTGCGCTCTCTCTCTCTCTCTCTTTCTGTCTCCACAGTCAGGCCAGCTGAACGAGTACACTGAGAGGAAGGAGATGTCCGCAGATGTGGTGTGCATGAGCCTCGCCAACGTTCCCCCGGGAGAGCAGCGTTCTCGCTTCTTGGCCGTGGGATTGGTGGACAACACTGTCCGAATCATTTCCCTGGACCCTTCGGTACGCCCAAAAAAACTCTTGTGTGTGTGTTTTGTACGTTCACACCCCAACGTGGTTGCTAGTTTCAACAGATGTTATTGACACGGGGGTCACACAATTCTTTCCTCAACAGCTCTGTTGGTTTTGGTCTGTGTCGGAGGAAATCTTGGGACATAATGCCGCTGGAATGTGCGAATGTCATTTGCAACACAGAACAGCTTTTTGTCTGAGAGTCAGAGGTTGAGAGGGAATGAGGGGGGGGGGGGGTGTTGTTCAAGGGCTTGGGTGGATGTAGTAGTAGTATCAGTCTAGAGCTCTGAATCAGAACAAACCCACGCTGATAAGCACAGGATTGTGGGTAAAGAGCGAGCCAGTCGTCTGCATCAACAGCGTAGAATGTCTTTATTACTTCCAGAGTGCGAGGATGGAGACGGCAGGGAGGGGGAACTACACCGTCCCAGTGCACTCACCCGCTGTGGGGAATTCCATTGGAATTCCACATGAATAATCAGAGTGGGCTGGCATGGGGTCATCTGGCAGATTAGGGCTGACCCGTGGGCGTCCAGTGGTCACCATGGTCACAGTCATCCATTTGTTCAAAAACCTGTTTACAGGAAATTATGGTTTTTGTCCCTGGGCACATGGGAATAAGACATCAGTCACTGTAGTGACATTGGAAAACCATCCAAGATGAAAAATTCTTTGGAAGCAAGAAACAAGTTCTTGGCAAATGTTTAGTCCAAAAAATATTAAATATGTTAATATTGCATGGAGACCCATTATCACCAAAGGATCTTGTCTGTGAGCAGGATTTAAAAAAAAAAAAACTACCACATAGCATAGAAAGTTGCATTATCAGACAAGGAAGAACTTGTGAAAATTACCATTTTTCTTTTCTTTTTTTTTCTTTTTTTTTTAAACCTGTTTTGAACCATAAGGCCAATACAGTTTTTGGACCATCACTTCAGTATGTCTGGTCCCAACAGAAATCTGCGCTCTCCAGGTGGCTAGTTAAATTTCCTTGTTTTGGAACGAAGTGGATCATTACTCAAACTTTCCATTTCCTTTCCCTGTGCCATGTGCTCTCTGCTTTTAAAAACAAAGTCTGGTGTTTTCTTCTCAAGTGCTGAAAAGGTTCCTCTTCTCTTCCTCTACAGGACTGCCTGCAGCCACTGAGTATGCAGGCTCTGCCCGCTCAGCCTGAGTCCCTGTGTATCGTGGAGATGGGGGGCATCGAGAAGCAGGATGAGCTGGGCGAGAAGGGCACCATCGGATTCCTCTACCTCAACATTGGCTTGCAGGTCTGAGGCACACACACACACACACACACACACACACACCCCAAGTGGGTTTATGAAGGCACCCGCCTGCTCACCCGTATCAACCGGCCTCAATACTTGCACAACTAGCAATGTCATATCCATACATACAAATATGTGAGTTGAGAAGAAAGGCTTGGCTCTTTTTTTTTTTTTTTTTCCTTCATGATGTAGCCTTGCTAATATTGCAAGTCGGCTGTAGTTACTGGCAGTGTTTGCATTTGTGTCTCAAATTAACTCAAGACTATCTTCACCCTGATGTGTGACAATGATGCGTGGTTGAGATAAATGAAAGAATGAACAAACAATCTCTGTGGCCCAATCTCAGTGTCCACCCTTACACACTCACAGACTTTTGCGAGGGTTTATTGATGTCCTGCTGTCAAAATCTGAAATGCAAGAGAGCTCGGTTTAGCCCTCTCTGAGTCTTTTCTGTAAGTCCACATCACGTGCATACTTTTCAGAAGGGAATTGTCCACTATTCATAGCTTTGTGACTTGAAACTCTAGAGAATCATGAAATCATCAAACAAGTGCCTGTGGACAATTCTAAACTAGAAAAAAAAATCACACACAATATAAATTCCAGATCATGTTCTGGATCACCGATTGCTTGTCCCAATATACACATTGTTCGACAATTTCATCCAAATCCGTGCAGTACTTTTCGAGTTATCCTGCTGACAAACAGACAAACCAACGCGACCGAAAACATAACCTCCTTGGCGGAGGTAATTACCACAAACTAGTAGTAGAAATCTGCTCTAGTCTAGTAGAGATATAAAAATGAATCATTACATATTATGTCTTCTATCGAAAGATACAAAGAGCTTCACACTGCCTCACACTGCATCCTGTGTGGTTGCAATGTGACTTGGGTGTTACATGGAACTGTTTGTGGCAGGTGATGTCCCAATCCTGCAAACAGCCGTGTTAGAATGTGAGCTCTCACAGCCTTGCAAACTACCTCACTAAAGCGCTTTTGTTTAGTCTGTGGGAACTCAGGGCTCAGTCTTCAGGAAGGAAATTGAAACTCTGCCTATCTGAATTTCTTTCTCAAATTGTCTATTTGGTCTCCACTTTCACAGAGATTAAACATTAACTTAACAAGAGTTTCCTGGCAAGCATCCTACCTTCCACAAGTTAAACATTGACTTGGAGAGAGGTGGCTGTCCGCCAATAATTTGAGTGTCCAGCGTTAAATGAGCTGCTTGTGCCGAAACAGATATGATCACTGGTGACCACTGAACATGATGAATCTTTCATGTCTCTTCTCTGACTCAGCACTGGAGAGAGCTTTTTGATTCTGATTTCTGTTGATGTTTACGCACATACAGTACACTTTGAGCAATATGATTACTGTGTCCAATGAGTGCTTTTTTTCTGAATTCCCTAGAACGGTGTGTTGCTGCGAACTGTGCTGGACCCAGTGACCGGAGACCTGTCTGACACGCGTACCCGTTACCTGGGCTCACGGCCTGTCAAGCTCTTCCGGGTCAGAATGCAGGGACAGGAAGCTGTAAGTAGAAATTTGGAGGGACAAAAGTAGTAAATGGGGACTGCCGATATGGACTTAATATCACAATATTTATCACCACAATATCATATTTATCAAGACAAGGCATTTAGAAACACATTTATGGCGTATAAACTAATATAAGTTCATTCAATTCTTGTCCGATTTCCGTCAGTCTAAATTTTATGATTTTACGAGTGTGTACAGTAGGTGTAAGTTCTGACGGTTGACCTTTGACCCTGATGCAGGTGCTAGCCATGTCCAGCCGCTCATGGCTGAGTTACTCATACCAGTCTCGCTTCCATCTGACGCCGCTGTCCTACGAGACCCTGGAGTACGCATCAGGATTTGCGTCCGAGCAGTGTCCCGAGGGCATCGTAGCCATCTCCACAAACACACTGAGGTGGGTGCACTGTACACATCTACAGATGTCCGCCTCGGCTAGGGTTGCACTAATAGTCAAGTTCATTATGTATTTTTGCTGGATTTTTTTGGAGATTTGGAAAACTATATATTTTTGAAAAGTATATTGTATAAGCAATCAGAAAAACAATGTTTCCATTTGCACAGGTGTCTGCATGGCGGCCATCTTGGATTTTTCAAAATGGCGTCCAAAAAAACTAAATTTTGACATTTCTCAGCTTCTGAATAAGCTAGAACACTGATTGTAACTGCTAAACCTACATTTTCAGGGACAAGGAATCCAATGGCACCAACATAAATTGGATAGGTCTTCACAAAATGGATTTTAATACAGAATTTTTCTTTTATTGATTGTTTTAAATGACTGCCACACAAACTATGTGTCTATTATCTCTGACTACATTCAGTACTCATGCTGTTCTGTGTAAACCATGGTCAATCTATGCATCAGACTTTACGTATACTTTATTAGGCCCCAGGCAGGTAGGCTGAGTCCCATGAGGTGTGGATCTGCCCAAAGTTTCTTCCTACAAAACGAATTACCTGTTTCTCATGGATGCTTCCCGTACTGTCTGTAAAGCGCCGCGAGACAATGCGCTGTATTTGAGCACTCTACAAATAAAATTGAATTGAATTGAATTTTACAGACATACGCGCATGGTCAGTGTAATGGAACGTTACACATAGGAAGGATCATGCCCTTTTGACAGTCTCTACACCTCATTGTCATCATCATCGTCACTTTCGTACGTGATGTCTTGAGAGTCTTCATCATTCTGGCAGTGGTTGCCACACTGACAGAGATCTGTACAGGCTAAGTTCTATGTTCTGCAAGAGCACAGAGGAACAGTCTGATTTGCACTGACATCTCACCATCTTAACAATGGCTTTTGGAGTTGGAAGGACCTCTGTGGTGGTCACCTTCTGCCATGTGTTTGCAGAAGAGATGCCAACGTAGGTCAGGGATTGTCTTGATGCTGATGCCCTTGGGTGTGTAGGCTGTACATACAAAGGTAGCCAGTGTTGAAAGCATTCCCTCTGTCACGTCTGCTTCCTCCAGAAGCATCTGCAGAGCACTGATGACATCCTCATCAGCTTTGAGGTACACCTGGAACCATGTTGCCTTGCCTATGTGAGAAAACCTCCCAGTGTTGTCAGCCCCTGTGAAGGCATGGAAGGCAGGCAAAGCCTTTGCTCTTTCTGGACTTAGAGCTCTCCACAGTGATTACATTTTCAGACGCCATAGAAATGGAAGTGTTCTTCAACCAGGACATCATAGTTTGCTATGACCAGCAGCAAGACATCTGTGCCTGGTGAGAAGAACACCAGCTGTGCATCAGGTGGGTTTCGCTGTGACACCAGTACTGCCTGGTGGATCTAGGAGTGTGTCTGCTTCTTCGTGGTTGTTGTCCCCAAAGAGCAGGTCTTTGTTGCTCCTTTTGTGCCCAGAAGCAGATGTGATGATCAGCTTGGAGGATCCCATGTTGTACTCTAGGATTGGCAAAGTAGCTGGTCAAGTCAGCCTTTGTTTTTTCATGAGAGAGGAACCTGCTCATTGAGATGTGCTTGATGTTGGTGTCATCTCTGACTTGGTACTGGACAGGAGCTTTGCCTTGTCTTCGTTTGTCTCTGGTAGCACTCTTCAGAGAGTCTTCTCTGTAGGTGTCAAACACGAGAATGATCTCAGCTACCTTGCTGCCATAATCCTAGAGTACAACATGGGATCCTCCAAGTTGATCATCACATCTGCTTCTGGGCACACAAGGAGCAACAAAGACCTGCTCTTTGCACACTCCTGATCCACCAGGCAGTGCTGGCGTCACAGCGAAACCCACCTGATGCACAGCTTGTGTTCTTCTCACCAGACACAGATGTCCTGTTGAAGAACAATTCCATTTCTATGGCATCTGGTGTTGTGAAAATTGAACCACTGTGGAGAGCTCTAAGTCCAGAAAGAGCAAAGGCTTTGCCTGCCTTCCTTGCTTTCACAGGGGCTGACAACACTGGGAGGTTTTCTCACATAGGCAAGGCAACATGGTTTCAGGTTTACCTCAAAGCTGATGAGGATGTCATCAGTGCTCTGCAGATGCTTCTGGAGGACATGACAGAGGGAATGCTTTCAACACTGGCTACCTTTGTATGTACAGCCTACACACCCAAGGGCATCAGCATCAAGACAATCCCTGACCTACGTTGGCATCTCTTCTGCAAACACATGGCAGAAGGTGACAAGCTCTCTCCAACAATCGGTGCTCTGAAACAGCACATCTTGAGAGTCCATATCCAAACACGGGTGTGGGGACAGGCAGCCATCGCTCAGCAGGTTCCACAGTTGGATACTTCAAAGACTCAGATGGTCAGCTAAAACCTACCACCACAGAGGTCCTTCCAACTCCAAAAGCCATTGTTAAGATGGTGAGATGTCAGTGCAAATCAGACTGTTCCTCTGTGCTCTTGCAGAACATAGAACTTAGCCTGTACAGATCTCTGTCAGTGTGGCAGCCACTGCCAGAATGATGAAGACTCTCAAGACATCACGTACGAAAATGACAATGGTGATGATGACGATGAGGTGCAGAGACTGTCAAAAGGGCATGATCCTTCCTATGTGTAACGTTCCATTACACTGACCATGCGCGTATGGGGAGCGTGTCTATGTTCCCACAGCTCTATGTTCCCACAGCTCTATGTTCCCACAGCCCTATATTCCCACAGCTCTATGTTCCCACAGCCCTATGTTCCCACAGCCCTATATTCTCACATTTCTAAGAGTTTTATTTTCTTTCTTTCTTCAGTCAGGTACTATAGTCCCACATTTCTACCCCTGCCTGGTAGACCCCCTATGTAAGTTCAAGCAAGATTCGATCTTTGGTATTATTTGCCCTCAATGGTGCCTTCCAGGAAGTGGGGTTAGGTTTAGGGTAAGGGTAGGGTTCTTTTATGTTGTGCTGCCTAGATTTATATTCGCAATGAAAACGATCTTCATCCACTCTCGTTTTCAGAACGTTTTGCATCCACATTCCACAACGATTTTATATTCATCTACCTCAGCGATCATTTTTGAAATCGACCACAGCAATCATTTTTGGAATCATTTTCATTTTCAGAATCTTCCATTCTAATGTGAACGGAAGGGCTAACTGTATAAATATTACCTGTGTTGGTGTGAACATGCCCTTATTGGAACATATTGCATATTGGTCTCATTTTTTTTTAAAGAAAATCTTTGTAATGGGGCATGGGGCTGTGGGAACATAGGGCCCAATTTCCCAAATTTCCTAAGAAATGTGGGAACATAGGGTTGTGGGAACATAGGGCCTAATTTCCAAAAATTCTGTGAAAAATAAAAATTCCTAACAAATGTGGGAACATAGAGCTGTGGGAACATAGGGCTGTGGGAACATAGAGCTGTGGGAACATAAGGTTGTGGGAACATAGAGCTGACCCCCGCGTATCTCTGTAAAACAATCAATAAAAAGAAAAACTCTGTATTAAAATCCATTTTGTTAAGACCTATCCAATTTATGTTGGTGCCATTGGATTCCTTGTCCCTGAAAATGTAGGTTTAGCAGTTACAATCAGTGTTCTAGCTTATTCAGAAGCTGAGAAATGTCAAAATTTAGTTTTTTTGGACGCCATTTTGAAAAATCCAAGATGGCCGCCATGCAGACACCTGTGCAAATGGAAACATTGTTTTTCTGATTGCTAATACATTACAGTTTTCAAAAATGTATAGTTTTACAACTCTCCAAAAAAATCCAGCGAAAGTTAAAATCCAAACATAATGAACTTGAC
>JAODXP020003762.1:0-34911 GCA_027497455.2 Sardinella longiceps
TCAGTCTATAGCAAAAAAAGATATGCCATTTTCAGCTTCCGTATTCCAAGATTGCGGCTATACATGGAGAGTCTACCCCAGTTAATGGGCGTGCTAATGCAAAATTTCAAGCCAATACGAACACACGGAATTAATAGTGGTGGTTAATATTTATAAGGCCAAGCATGTCAACAGGTAAAGCAGATTTTTATATTTAACCGTAAAAACGTTGGGGCTTTAAAGAAGGTTTTCCTATTTTAGATCAGAGAACCTAAAACTCCTAATGTTCTGGTACCATCAGCTCAATCTGTCCAATCTTTGCACTTACCTAATCATGCTGAATTTTATTTGTGAATAACTTTTTACCGTTTCCTGTCACCTGGATAAAGATCACTGTAGGAGCCATAAATATTTTCTTTATATTTTTTGTTTTCATTATGAAAAACTTTATGGGTATTGGTTTATTTTGATTTGTGTTTTTTTATTGGCTATTATGGGACATGGGTGTGGCGTTGGGCGTGTGTGGTGCGCAATCGGAGGTCTTAATTAGTCCTACCTGACACCTGCATTTCAGTTCAGTTTGGCGTGGGGTGAGCACGGGGGAAGGCTATTCTTTTGTGTACCGCACTCGTACCTCGTACATCGCATGGACACTTAAGCTCTTATGTCTGAACGTTTTGCTCTACCTTGCACTATTGGAAAGGCTATTGGAGTCTTAATTGATATGGTGAGCAATAAACCGAAGAAACGGAGCAAGTGTGTGGACATTGGATTATTTAGTGCGCGTAAGACCACCTGATTTCCCCCTGCCTAGCCCACCGCGGCTTCTGAACAAATTGGTTAGTGTGCATCTGGTAGCGGCTAATAGATGCACACTGAGTGACTTCATTTCATAAAGGACCTTCAAATGATTAAACAGTGTTAAGTAGTGGGTTCTACATTTAGGTTAAGTTTTATGGGTATGAAGTACAATTATCAGGTATCCTAACTTGATTAAAGGAAAATACCGGAGTGAATTCAAGCATAGCCCTGTTGAAAGAGATTGCTGAATGCGCTAGTTAGCGAGTGGAACAAAATAATTTGGTACAGCACAGACCGAATGCGAACGCAGAAGCAAACAGGCACTTTACACTGAATCAATGGGACCTGACTAGATCTGAGGTTACATTGACTCACTGTAAAGTGTTTCGCGTTCGGTCTATGCTGTTCGAAGTTCTTTCATTGCATGCGAAATATATTACTGTTAGAAGGCTCGTGCAGCAGGGCTATGCTTAAACTTACTCCGGACGATAGGATTTGTGGTCAGACATCTGGACTCAAGAGTTCCTGTCAGAAGTAGTGGATTCTGGTGTTAATATTTCCATAATGTAACTTCTACAGCTGAGTTAAGAACATTCACACCATACAATATTCCACATTTTATTGACAAAAATAATAATGGTAATGTGACAAAAATCCATTTTACATAAAATCGTCCCTATTGGTTTTCCCCCAAGCATGGATCCTGTGGTGAAACTCTTCCCATTTGAGGTCCTTCCCAACATGTGGTTCTTCCCACACTCATGCTTTCAGCCAGTGCGGATCCTCTGGTGAGTTATAAAGTTCTTCTTGTCATGCAAAGCCATTCTACACTTAGAACATTGATAAGGCAATTCCCCAGTGTGGACCTTTCTGTTGGAAGGCCTCCCTTCAGACAGAACATTTATAATATTGTTCCCTCTTGTGACTTTTAAGGCGAGTGTGCTGACTAAATCTCTTCCCACACTCAGAACACTCATATGGCCTTTCCCCCGTATGGATCTTCTGGTGTGTTAGTAAGGGGCTCTTGTGACTAAAAGATTTGCCACAAACAACACTTGTATGGCTTTTCCCCCTCTGGTGTCTGATGAGCTGTGTGCTAGTAATGAAACTCTTCCTACATGTAGTACACTCATTTGGCCTTCCCAGTGTGGGTCCTCTGGTGTTTGATGAGATCTGAGCCATGTCTGAAACTCTTCCCACATGTAGTACACACATATGGCTTTTCCCCAGTGTGGGTCCTCTGGTGACTTATTAAGGTGGATGTCTGACTGAAGGCCTTACCACACTCAGAACACACATATGGCTTTTCCCCAGTATGGATCCTCTGATGTTTGGTGAGATCTGGGCCACGTCTGAAACTCTTGCCACATGTAGTACACTCAAATGGCCTTTCCCCAGTGTGGATCATCTGGTGTCTGATGAGCTGTGTGCTAGAAACGAAGCTCTTCCCACATGTAGTACACTCATATGGCTTTTCCCCAGTGTGGATCCTCTGGTGTCTGATGAGCTGTGTGCTAGAAACGAAACTCTTCCCACATGTAGTACACTCATATGGCTTTTCCCCAGTGTGAATCCTCTTGTGTATGGTGAGCTCTGAGCCAGTTTTGAAACTCTTCCCACATGTAGTACACTCATATGGCTTTTCCCCAGTGTGAACCTTCTGATGTGTCTTGAGGTTACTAATCTGATTAAGACTCTTCCCACATGTAGTACACTCATCATGGCCTTTCCCCTGTGTGGATCCTGTGCTGGGTCTTCATACAACTCTTCTGACTAAAAGCCTTTTCAGAATCAGAATACTGATGGGGACAGTAAGAAAGTGTCTTGTCTGATTTGACCATTTGAACATTATCTGAAAAAATAAATAAATAAATAAATAAGAAACTAGAAAAGCACTCTGAGAGCGCAGACCTCCGCCAAGGCAATATGGTTACAGATGCAATATAAAATGTAAGCAGCAAAAGCCCCTCCTCCCATTTGCAACCTGCAACCCATTCTCCCCCTTTCCCCACTTCACCCCTGTTGACACTAAATTGCAAGCATATGCATGCATTACCAGTGATCACAAACTGGCGGCACTAGACCGTGCACAGTGGACAGATGTTTTCAGGACAGGGTCCTGAGTCCATATACCAAGTTGGGTTATGATACGTCAATAATGTTTGACCACCAGGAGTGGTCACTGGGTCATCACTCCATATACCAAATTTGGAGTAAGGGTAATGTCGAAATTCCAGGCAAATTGAAGCCCCCTCTTCTTACATGTGTAACGGAGGCCAGCTAGCTCGGCTAGCTTGGCGACAGTACATGTAAATCCTCATCACCCAAATCCATGAGCACTTCTAACAGCTGAGCAAAAAGCTCAGGGTTTTTAGCTCAGTTGGTTAGAGCGTCCCACTATCACGTTGAGTTTGTAGCATGCGGGGTGGCGGGTTCGAGGCCCGTGTGCGGTGCGAACCGACACCGGTTACACGTGTAGGACACTGAAATTTTCCCCAGTGTGGATCCTCTGGTGAACTTTAAGGTCACCCTACTGACAAATGGAACTCTGATATTGCTTTTCCCCAGTGTGGATCCTCTGGTGAACTTTAAGGTCACCCTACTGACAAATGGAACTCTGATATTGCTTTTCCCCTGTGTGGATCCACTGAGGAGTTTTCAGGGTAGCCTACTCTTGTGAGTAAAACTCTTTTTCAGATTTGCTCTTTTTAACATTGCAGGTCTGCTACACTGTACAGTGCTATACAATCAGTTAAAATGTTGGGAAAATGTGACATACCTGTATGAAAAGAGCCATTGTGTCCATATTCTCTTAGATAAGTATCTCCTCTGTCTTCTATTTTCACAGGTAAAACATTTTCCTCTTTCAAGGTGGAGGTTGGTAATGTACGCATTTCAGTCTTCCAGCCATGATCCAGCCCAGGTGGTCCTTCAACAGTCTGAACAGCATGCAGATACTCTTGGAGAAAATCATCAAAGTCTTCCTTCTTTATCTCCTCCTCCACTGATAGTAGTTGTGATGATTCAGTAAATCCAGACATCTCTGTACAGAATCCTCAGTCCACAAACGTACCTTATTGCTGTATGATAGAATGATCTATTCTGCCACAAAGTCCCAGCAACTTCCTGTGAGGAAACAGAAACTCATTGAGGTCTCCCAAGTCTGTGGTGTTAATATAATGATATTTATGTGACCAATTAGCTACCAGGATTCAGTTTGAACCAATCAGTTAATTGGATTGTTCAGGTCAGAGCTCACAATAGATGGGTGTTGTGTGGAGGTGTGAGCTGATACTACATAATAAAAGGGTAGATGGGGCTGAGGTGGAGGTGTAAAGGGAATCATTATCAGGCACTGCACCATCACAAGTTTAACAGCTTGCATATGGAACTTGTGCTGTGCATAAATGAAAGTAAAATTAGTCTGCAGTAGATGGGAAAATAAGGAAATGTACAAAAACAATATAGCTGAGGGGACCAGGAATCTAATGCCCATCATCTAGAATTAGATGCAGTAGCAGGTAAGTACAAGTATAATAACAGTTGGATAGTTATAATCGGATAGATGTAACATGAGTAGATAGTTGCAGGAGTAGATAGGTTGATAACCTTGAAGACGAACAAAAACACATTTTTAAAAGAAAAAACACTTCTTTATGAAAATTGGTTATTCGCCCTCTTACCTGGGGTTACATGTAGCCTGCATTTTGTTCTCATTTCGTTTTCCCTGTCCAGCAGCCCAAATTTTAGCTGTAGCTTAGCATAGGCGCTGAAATGTAAAGTTGCCAGACAGCAACTCTTTGACTACTTTACTTTCCAGTGCCTATGCTATGCTAGAGGTAAAATTGGGGTTGCCAGAATAGGAAAGCACATGCACTGAGACCAAAATGCTTTTACCCACATATGTAACTCCAGGTAAGGGGGTGAATAACCAATTTTCATGAAGAGGTGGAATATTCCTTTAAACAACATAATTTTAAAGGACCTGAAAACCCCAGAAAGTACGTACTACGGTAACTTTTCAGGTGCTGTGATGACTTTACGCCTATCAGCGGTGCTTTGCCTGTGCTTTCGCCTGAATATAGTCCCAAGACTTTGTCACTCCTAGGCTAACCCTTCGTGATAATGGCATTGGCGTTTGTACTCGGTTTGAATGTGTAAATTAGGAAAAATCTTGAGTTCATTTATGACTATTTTGAGAACGACATGCTAAATGGAAACTCCAAATTATGGCGCTCTATGCTAAGCTAAGCTAACGCTGCGCTTCTGGATACGGAGAAGCACAGGTCTGAATGAAAAACACTTTTGGTCACTTATCCAACACAGGGGAATATGGTAAGAGACTAAATTTCGTTTTGGGGTGGCCTATTCCTTTAAACTAATCATTTTTAAATCACAGTTTTAACTGCAAATAAATAAAAATGAAATCATCAATACTTAATGTAAGAACAATGTAAATTAAGTCAAGTAAATCAAATCACATCAAAATATTCAATATCTTTTACGAAGTACAAACTACACATTTGCGATGCAACTTAATAAATAGGCAACTGGACAGCAACACTGTAGACTAAGCAATACTTTAGATAATATAGATAGTTTAGATAGTTCTTAAACTTCACATTTTATAACATCAAATGCATGTAAACTTGCTTCTTTAAACTTTACATTTGAAACAGGTCACTTCATTTAAAATGTTACAAAAGTCTCAGTTTTCATACCAGTTGTGTCTTCAATGTGTGACCCAGAGCTGAGAGTTCTCCTGTGATTTCCCTTTGCCAGACCAAACATTTCTTTCTTTGCAGGTTTCCTCAAGTAAGGAAGTTCAAGTTCTGGGTGTATTACCTCTAACGCACTGATTGCCCCCTAGAGGGCCGGAGTTGAGACTGGGTGATTGTGAATGAGTGAATGTGATGTTTCAGTGTAGGGGGTCAGGGTTTGGGTGATTAGCTTCGCCAATTTGCATTGCACTACCTCCTCACCATTTTCCAGCAATTACATTACAGCGAGTGTGTGGGTTTGAGAGATGAAATGCAGACATGTAGCCTAGAACTCTAGACGTACCCCTAGCGGTAGCAAATTTTAATTTGCACAGCAGGTACGTCTAGAGGCCACTGATAGAAACCCGTTGTATCCTTCCTCTGGCAGCGGATAACCAATCACAGCGCAGTATGTGTACAGGAAATCGTAAGGCGGGCTTTGTACGATGACGACAGCCCTGCTCAAATCAGAGCAGAATCGTCTTTGGCTTTAGTTTTGGACGAATTGCACTTGTTGTTTTCTTTGAAAGTGAAACAAGAAAGTGCACTGAAGTTTTTCGTTTTGAAAAAGATGTCTTTGCCGTGTTACCGACGGGCTACGGGAAAAAAGTTTGATATACCAGCTGGTACCAGTGGCCGGAACGCTAGCCTATTACGTGGAGAGGCAGTTTGAAAGACAACGCAATCACCCGCCCCTCCATTGCGGTACAGTCTATCAGTGGTCTTCAGACTATACATTCTTATGATATAGTCTGGCGTGTCAGGCTAGCAGACATGTAATGTAGATCCGATTTGAGCATTGCTAGCCTGGGCCTTTAAGGCTGCATGAAATTTCACAATCAAGTCAGTATGGCCAAGGAGAGAATTTACGTAATTCTCGAGCCCAGAAGAATCAGGAATTAATGAAAAGAGCTGAAGGAGGTGAGCTTATGATGACTGTCCAGCTCTACCTCATAACATTGATAGCATTTGATAGACCTTTAGATTAATTCTGCCTGGCCTTCCCAGGTAATGCTAGCTTTGCCAGACCCAAGTTCATCTCTGAACGTGACCACACGAGTCATACTAATGCATTGCAAAAGGTCAGTCAGAATAAAATAGACTTTGCCAATATATCGGATTAGGACCAAAATTTGAGCTAGTTGTTACATTCTTCCCATGTGTAGGACACTCAAGGCTTCTCTCTGGTGAGTTTCAAAGTTATACTTATGACCCTCGGGACAGATAGTAATAAGAGGCCGGAAAAGTTCAATGTACACATAACGCCATAACACCAGTTGACTAATTGTCAACATATTTGGTTAATCGCTGCGGCGAAAAAAAAAGTGGAATGTAAAAACTTCCAAGAGCATAGACCAAACATGAATGTAATGGGTAACAAGCACTTTACATTGAATCACCAGTACCTCACATGTTCCTTTCAGTTTTGAATAATATGAGTTTCCATTGACTCAGTATAAAGTGCTTGTTCGCTTCTGTGTTCGGTCTACGCTGTTCCAAATTATTTTGTTTTACTCGCTAACTACTGCCTCATTCAACAGGGCTATGCTCGAAATCACACCGGAGCTCCCCTTTAATGTGACTTAGGTAACTGAACATTAGATTTAGTGACTCCAAGAAAGCCTGACTAAAGCAGTGGGTTCTACCTAATTCTACACGCAGATTACATGAATAAAGACAATCCTCAAATTTCATACACACCATACAATATTTAAATAAAGATGCAATTTTATTTTCTGTTAAAAAGATATTTGATTTACATACATTTCTTCATATTGTCAATATGGTTAAAATTACTACTACTTTCTACAAAGACATGAACTAGGTAAGGCTTTTTGGCCATTGTGGATCCTCTGGTCGATCATCAAACATCAATTTTTTTCCTAAAATTCTTAGCCACATGTAGGGGCACTCATTGCTCAGTCTGGATCCTCTGATGTCTGCTAAGATTAAACTTCTGACTCAAAGTCTTTCTGCACTCAGAAAACTCGTATGGTTTCCCCCCAGTGCGGATCATCTGGTGAGTTATAAAGTTATCAGCAATGCCTATACCTCACTCAGAACATTTGGACAGCATTTCTCTGGTGTGGATGCTCTGGTGTTGGGTGAGTTCTGAGCAACTTTTGAAACTCTTCTCACATGTAGTACACTCATATGGCTTTTCCCCAGTGTGGATCCTCTGGTGTATGGTGAGATATGAGCCAGTCTTGAAACTCTTCCCACATGTAGTACACTCATATGGCTTTTCCCCAGTGTGGATCGTCTGGTGTTGGGTGAGCTCTGAACTGGTCTTGAAACTCTTCTCACATGTAGTACACTCATATGGCTTTTCCCCAGTGTGGACCCTCTGATGTCTGTTGAGATCTGTGCCTGTCTTGAATCTCTTGTTACATGTAGTACACTCGTATAAGTTTTCCCCAGTGTGGACCTTCTGGTGTGTCTTAAGACTACACTTATGGCGAAATGCTTTCCCACATGTAGTACACTCATATGGCTTTTCCCCAGTGTGGATCCTCTGGTGTTTCATCAGGTCACTCTTCTGCTTGAATCCCTTCTCACAATCACAGCACATATATGGCTTTTCTCCAGTGTGGATCATCTGGTGAGTTTTAAGGGTACTCTTACTAGTAAAGACCTTCTCACACTCAGAACACCCGTATGGTTTTTCCCCAGTGTGGATCCTCTGGTGTGATTTGATGTTATGCTTGTGGCGAAAGCCCATCCCACATTCAGAACACTCATATGATTTTTCCCCAGTGTGGATCCTCTGGTGAGTTTTAAGGTGACTCTTCTGACTAAAAGACTTGCCACACTCAGAACACTCATATGGCTTTCCCCCAGTGTGGATCCTCTGGTGAGTTTTAAGGCTACTCTTCTTGTCAGATTTGCCCATTTTAACATTATCTGTAAAACAAAGAATAAAGCAGACATGAGGGTGATTCTTTAAGACTGTCTGTCATATAGTACACAACACATTTCAAGGACTGGCTAAAATTGCCAAAAAATGACCTACCTGTATGAAAAGAGCCATCTCTTAGATCCGAATCTCCACTGTTTTCAGTTTTCACAGGTAAAATATTTTGTTCTTTGTTGGTTGAGATTGTTAATGTAGGTGTTTCAATCATCCAGTCACAATCCAGTCCAGGCGGTCCTTCAACTGTCCGAACAACATGCAGATACTCTTGAAGAAAGTCATCAAAATCTTCCTCCTTCACTGATGTCAGTTGCGATGAATCAGCAATCCCTGACATTTTGCAAGACTACAACTGGAACCTTAATCCAGAATCACAGTGTTGTTCTGTAATAAGACAGGTCTGTGGCAGTGTCTTCTGGTAAAAAGCAACAGAAGCTCAGTGATCCCTCTTCAGTCAGTGGTGTTCTTATAAGGATCCTTCAGCTTCCTGGATTCAGATTCAACCAATCAGCAGCAGGGACCATTGGAATTTTAATGTCTCAGTGCACAATTAACACATCTGATGGTCCTCAAATGAGTGTGGTCTGAGCTCACAATAGATGAGGGTTAGGGTGGAGTTATGAGAACTCTTCTAGCATTCATATGATAAATGCAGTGGGTTCCCAGATGACCTTGCTAAATGAGTCTTTTGTCATGAATGACCTGCCATCAGCCTGTACATGTGTGAATCATCTGAGCTCCCTGCCCTTGGAAGAGGTTTCAGAAAGAAAACAAAACAGACCAACCAATCAGGAAAACTGGGCATTCAAAACTGGACTTTCAACCACTCTCATTAGTTGGTTTGGATGGGAGCAGCGAACGTTCACTGCAAACATGTTCGCATTTAACAGTGGAATTTGAACAATTTGTATAATGTTCTAAAATGTTCGTTCTAAACTGTAAACGAAAATGGCAAACTGAGTAGAAATTACTCGTAGGAGGCTATTAATGTGAGACAAAGTTGCTTTGAGGCATGCTTATAAAATACAATGCTCTACTGGATATATTTCCAATCGGGGCGCACAAATTTTCTATCCTGCATACAGGACTGTTAACAGCGCACTACCTCCTCAGACCGTTCGCTAACGTTAGCCAAAAACTTGCCGTTAGCCAAAAACTGTTCGCCTATGTTAGGAGAATTTGAACACACCTCTGGAATCACTGATTGCACCTTTAATCCTGTTATCGTACTGCTAATGCTTTGGATTAATCAGTGTTGCTGACATTTTCTCTTGTTCTGTATGTTATTTCATTTGTTCTGCACCTAACCTAAAGGTGCATTGAGCTACTCCTCTTAACTTACTACCTGGATTATAATTTCTTTAATGTTGCCTCTACAACTGAGTAAAGGAAATTCACATCAAATATAATTCTCTTGTAACAATTTATTGACATAAGTAATGTGACAAAAATCAATTTTCCATAAAACTTCCCATATGGTTTTGCTCAATGAGGAGAACAGATGGAGCACTTGTATGGCTTTCCCCAGTGTGGATACTCTGGTAGCTGGTGAACTTTGAACTTTGAGTCTTGAAGCTCTTCCTGCATGTAGTACAGTTCTATGGCTATTCCCTTCATTGGTAAGCCTTTTTGTGGATCCTCCAGGGTTTGGTGAGGTTTGAACTACAACTTAATCTCTTTCCACAAAAAGAGCACTCATATGGCTCCCCCCTTTGCGGATCCTCTGGTGTAAATATCAGATTTGAACTGAATTATGAACAAAGCCAAAAGCTTGAGCTAGTTGAGACATTCCTACCACATGAAAGACACTCACGCCTTTTCTCCAGTGTGGATCCTCTGGTGCTTTCTTAAATTACTTATCTGATTAAAAGTCTTCCCACATGTAGTACACTCATATGGCTTTTCCCCAGTGTGGATCCTCTGGTGTCTGGTGAGATCTGAGCCAGTCTTGAAACTCGTCCCACATGTAGTACAAATATATGGCTTTTCCCCAGTGTGGATCATCTGGTGTGTGGTTAGCCCTGTGCCTGTTTTAAAACTCTTCTGACATGTAGTACACTCATATGGCTTTTCCCCAGTGTGGTTCCTCTTGTGTACAGTGAGTGATGAGGAAGTTTGGAAACTCTTCCCACATGTAGTACACTCAAATGGTCTTTCCCCAGTGTGGATCCTCTGGTGTATGGTGAGGTTCGAGCTATCTGCGAAACTTTTCTTACATATAGTACACTCATATGGCTTTTCCCCAGTGTGGATCCTCTGGTGTATGGTGAGCCCTGTGCCTGTCTTGAAACTCTTTTTACATGTAGTACACTCGTATGGCTTTTCCCCAGTGTGGATCCTCTGGTGTCTGGTGAGATTTGAACCTTTCCTGAAACTCTTCCCACATGTAGTACACTCATATGGCTTTTCCCCAGTGTGGATCCCCTGGTGAGATTTAAGGTTGCTCTTTTTGTCAGATTTGCCCGTTTTAACATCACCTGGAAAACAGATAAAAGCAGAAGTGATTCTTTAAAATCTGTTGACGTTCTGTCATATAGTACACAATACATTTCAAAGAATGAGTAAAATTGCCAAAAATGACCTACCTGTATGAAAAGACTCATTATGACCATATTCTCTTAGATCAGAATCTTCCCTGTCTTCAACTTTCACAGGTAAAATATTTTCTTCTTTGAAGGTTGAGATTGGTAATGTAGGTGTTTCAGTCTTCCAGTCATGATCCAGTCCAGGTGGTCCTTCAACTGTCTGAACAGAATGCAGATACTCTTGATGAAAGTCATCAAAGTCTTCCTCCTTCTTCACTGTTAGAGGTGATGATTCAGCAAATCCTGTCATCCCAGCACAAAGTGGTGACCGTACTAAGGCTATGAGAAGAACCTTAGTCCAAAAACACAGTGTTGTTTTGCAATAAGAGATAAGCTAGTCTCCTTCTGGCAAGAAACAACAGAAGCTCAGTAATCCCTCCTCAGTCAGTGGTGTTCTTATAAGGATCCTTCAGCTTCCTGGATTCAGATTCAACCAATCAGCAGCAGGGACCATTGGAATGTTAATGTATCAGTGCACCATTAACACATCTGATGGTCCTCAGATGGGTGTGGTCAGAACTCACAATAGATGGGGGTTGGGGTGGAGGTGTGAGGACTGTCCTGGCATTCATATGATAAATGCAATGGGTTTCCAGATGGCCTTGCAAAATGTGTCTTTTGTCATAAATGACCTGCCGTGAGCGAGGTGGTGCAGTCTGCCCTCAAACATAAACAGAACACATTTACACAGTCATGTTCTAAATGACACATGATTCAGCTGCCAACCAATGATTCTAGAGCACTTAGCTAACAATAACACAGGATTTTTCCTCGAACAATAGCACCTGGAATCACTGATTGCACCTTTAATCCTGTTAAGGTACTGCTAATGCTTTTGATTAAAGTATAAGCCCAGAGTAAATTTAAAGGAAAATGCCGGTGATATAAGCTTCCTAGGTCTATTTGGCATCATAGGGAGTGCATACGTTGAGTTGGACTGACTATCACGTCAATCGGATGTGTTTTGAGAAAGTTCGTGTTTTGCTATTTTAGCGGAAGCAGCTAACACGGCAGAGATAAGGGCATGCCTTTTTTTTTCTTTTTTTTAACAAAACATTAGTTTATAAACTCTTAGAAAGCTCCAAACAAAATGAAAGTTTTGTAGTGGTGAGTACAGGGACCCTACACCGAAAAACAAGTGTCGCTAGCTCTGCAAGTGCACTGACAGAGTGTGCAGAAGAGTAAATATAAAGTCTGCGCCTTACCTGAAATTGCTCTTCTCCTGCGCCATCTTGAGGATAACGTTAGTCCATAAAAATATTGAGTGCTGAGTGCAGACACATCTTGCTAAAAATATGTGATTTCAAAGCATTTTATAGAAAAATATTTCATTTGTCAGGTTTAAATGGAAAGGAAACATGACAGCCCAAGCTCATAATCCAAGCCAATTCCAATTTTGAACAATTTCTGACTTCTACCGGCAACAGTGGCGTTTTCAAGATGACATAACGTTACAAAACGTTTACTACGTCACCCATAGGGATGAAACTTTTACGTTACGTTACAAAATTCGGCCCAGGTGTTCCTGCGAGAGATCACATGACCTCACGGAGATCACATTACCTCACATTTAAAATTGTGCATTTAGCAAGCTGCTTCAACTGGGCTATGCCTGAATTCACCTTGGTACTTTCCTTTAGTCAGTGTTGCGGACATCTTCTCTTGTTCTCCCTGTTATTTCATTTGTCCTGCAACTGGCCTAAAGGTGCACTGAGCTACTCCTCTTAATCTATTACCTCGATTATAATTTCTGTAATGTTGCCTCTACAACTGAGTAGAGGAAATTCACATCAAATATAATTTTCCCATAACACACATTATTGACATAAGTAATGTGACAAAAATTCCTTTTCCATAAAACTTCCACTATGGTTTTGCTTAATGAGGTGTACAGATGGGCGCTTGTATGGACCTTTTTCACCTACGTCACTTTGAGGAACTAGAACGAGGCTTGGGTGGTAAAACTTCCCCAGAAGTAGCCTAGCTTCTGGGAATGGGATGCCCCTCATCTGCCCAACTTTCCACCTGACCAACAGCAAGAGAGGGGACCAGCAATAGAATTTCTGTCCGGCATCTGTGAGAAATTATTAATTATTGTATTTATAAAGCGAAGGGAGTTTTGCCCCTGTTTCTCATGGATGCTTCCTGTACTGTCTGTAAAGCGCCGCGAGACAATGCACTGTATTTGAGCGCTCTACAAATAAAATTTAATTGAATTAAATTAACGTTTCATTTTAACGTTAAATTAACACTTCCTCTAGTTTTACCACCCGAGCCTCGTTTACGTTCGGAATATGGCGGCCAGGTGAAAAAGGTGAATAGCTTCCCCCTGTGTGGCACAGTTCTGTTGCTATTGTCTTCATTGGCAAGCCTTTTTGTGGATCCTCTGGTGTTTGGTGAGGTTTGAACTACAAATGAATCTCTTTCCACAAGAAGAACACTCATATGGCTCCCCCCTTTGCGGATCCTCTGGTGTAAATATTAGATTTGAACTGAATTCTGAACAAAGCCAAAACCTTGAGCTAGTTGAGACATTCCTACCACATGAAAGACACTCACGCCACAGATCCTTCAGGAGCCAGATATGTCATGGTAGTTCATGTCTATGGGAGCAAATTGGAGTCATCCGAGCTAGCAGCCACTAGCCTGGCCACGCCCTCCCAGTGAGCTGCCACCCTAATCAGTGGCAGCTAGCACCCCAAGCAGTCAACCTCCTTAGATGTAAAGCTAGATAGTGCAAATTTTATTTTTTGTATTTTTGTACACCATGGACATTGATATATGTATTGAATGATTCTGACATGATCTTAAAAAAAAACAAAAAAAAAAAAAAAAACTGCACACCTAATTAAAAGTTCATTTTCTACAGAATGGAGAGTCACATAGTCTCGACATTAATACATCCATTACTCAGAAAAATAAGGCTTTTAAAATTTCAGTGGAATTCTTGGATTCTGCCATAGACTTCAATGTCACAGAATGAGCTTCTCCACTGCATAAATGCTAGCACCCCATCTCTTAAAACTTTCTGCCTCTGTCATTGCTGAGCCTTTGACTCACATATTCAATTTAACACTTTTTTCTGGTACAATTCCAAAAGTCTGGAAGTCAGCATTGGTCACTCCCCTTCATAAAGGAGGAGATGCAAATGATTTAAATAACTACAGACCAATCTCTAAGCTTCCATGTCTTGCAAAGATGTTAGAATCTTTTGTAAACAAACAGATCAGTGATTTTCTTTCTTCTAATGACATCCTAAATCCTTATCAATCTGGTTTTAGAGCTGGCCATAGCACCATTTCTGCAGCCACAGCTGTTGTAAATGATATAGCTACTGCTGTTGATAGTAGAAAGCACTGTGCTGCAATGTTCATTGATTTATCCAAGGCTTTTGACACAGTTGATCACAGTGTCCTCCTTGAAAAGCTGTCTTTATTGGGTTTTGATGAAATTTCATTTAAATGGTTTCACAATTACCTATGTGACAGAACACAATGTGTGAATGTGTCAGGCTTCACTTCAGAGGCATTGGGTCTAAGAAATGGTGTTCCACAAGGCTCAATTTTGGGTCCATTATTATTCACACTGTACATCAATGATATCTGTGCTTCACTAGAGCAGTGCAAAGTTCATTTCTATGCAGATGACACCATTATTTATACATCTGCAACATCTATTGAGCAAGCCGTCTCAGATCTCCAGCATGCCTTTGACTGTATTCAGAAATCTTTTCAAAAGCTCAGATTGGTGTTAAATGTGTCAAAGACAAAGTTTATGTTATTTTCCAAGGCCAAGAAATGTGATTCACATAGCTTTAGCATTTTTTCCAAAAATGGTACACTAATTGAACAGGTTTCTCAGTACAAATACCTTGGTATTTGGTTAGATGACAAACTTTCTTTTAAAACACATGTGACTGAACTTACTAAGAAAGTGAAAGTTACATTGGGTGCTTTGCACATGATTAGATCTTGCTTCTCTAAAGAAAACAGGATGACTATTATACAGTCAACTATAATGTCAGTCCTTGACTATGGTGATATTTTGTACATGCATGCAGCCTCCACCACTTTGAAATTGCTTGATAAGGTTTACCACAGTGCCTTAAGATTCATTACTGGTGATAGTTTTAGAACTCACCACTGCAAGCTTTACCATAATGTGGGGTGGTCTTCTCTTTATTACAGGAGAGAAAGACACTGTCTCCTCTTCATCTATAAGGCACTACAGGGAAATTTACCACCCTATCTCACCTCACTTTTGAAAATTAAATGCAATCCACATAACACACGTTCCCAGGTATATCTTTCACTAGAAAGTCCTACAGTTAAGTCTGAAATTGGCAAGATGGCTTTTCAGTTCTATGCCCCCACAAAGTGGAACAAGCTACAAGAACTTTTAAAATTAGAACATCTTGTAGCAGGAGGCAGGTTTAGGGCCTTACTGGATGATGTGTATAAACCTATTGTACAGTGTTCTTGCTTTAAGTAGTTTGTAGTATTTATTATTATTTTGTTATTTTTTTCTGTGTATGTGAAATCTGTATTATTACTTTGTTTATTTTATGATTGTTATTTCCTATCAGGGCATTGCTGTAAAAGAGCCTAGAGCTCAGTCAAGTTCCCCTGAATAAAGAATGGTTGATGATGATAGTGCCGCCCAGAATTAGCATTAGCCTCATGACTCCAGGAAGTGGGCCCTCATGATTTATCTCGGTAAAGAAGAATCTCTGCTCACGCCTTTTCTCCAGTGTGGATCCTCTGGTGTCTGTTAAAGCTTCTTATCTGACTAAAGGCCTTCCCACAGATACAACATTGATGAGGCATTTCCCCAGTGTGGATCCTCTGGTGTGACTTAAGATTACTCAACCCACTGAAGCCCTTTCCACAGTCAGAACACTCATATGACTTTTCTTCAGAGTGGATCCTGTAGTGTATGGTGAGCTCTGAGCCAGTCTTGAATCTCTTCCCACACGTAGTACACATATATGGCCTTACCCCAGTGTGGATCATCTGGTGTATGGTGAGCTCTGAGCCAGTCTTGAAACTCTTCCCACATGTAGTACACTCATATGGCCTTTCCCCAGTGTGGATCCTCTTGTGTCTACTGAAAGCAGAGGAGCTCATGAAACCTTTACCACATGTAGTACACACATATGGCTTTTCTCCAGTGTGGATCCTCTGGTGTACGTTAAGGTGGTTCTTCTTATTAAAAGCTTTGCCACAGAAAGAACAATTGTATTAGCCTGACACGTCAGACTATATCATAAGAATGTATAGTCTGAAGACCACTGATAGACTGTACCTCAATGGAGGGGCGGGTGATTGCGTTGTCTTTCAAACTGCCTCTCCACGTAATAGGCTAGCGTTCCGGCCAGTAGTACCAGCTGGTATATCAAACTTTTCCCGTAGCCCGTCGGTAACACGGCAAAGACATCAGTGCACACTTCAGTGCACTTTCCTGTTTCACTTTCAAAGAAAATGACAAGTGCAATTCGTCCAAAACTAAAGCCAAAGACGATTCCGCTCTGGTTTGAGCAGGGCTGTCGTCATCGTACAAAGCCCGCCTTACGATTTCCTGTACACATACCGCGCTGTGATTGGTTATCCGCCTCCAGAGGAAGGCTAAAACGGGTTTCTATCAGTGGCCTCTAGACGTACCTCTGTGCAAATTCAAATTTGCTACCACTAGGGGTACGTCTAGAGTCTAGGCTACAATTGTATGGCTTTTCCCCAGTGTGGATCATCTGGTGTGTCTTGAGGCTACCCATGCGGGTGAAGGTCTTTCCACACTCAGAACATTCATAAGGCTTTTCCCCAGTATGGATCAACTGATGACTTTTAAGGTGACCCTTATAATTAAAAGTCATTCCACACTCAGAACACTCATGTGGCTTTTCTTCAGTGTGGATCCTCTGGTGATTTACAAGGGTTCCCTTCTGATTAAAGCTCGTTCCACATATAGCACACTCATATGGCTTTTCTCCAGTATGGATCCTCTGGTGAGTTTTAAGGCGACTCATCTTAGTAAAGGTCTTCGCACACTCAGAACACTCATATCGCCTTTCCCCCGTATGGATCCTCTGGTGAGATTTAAGGTTACTCTTCTTGTCAGATTTGCCCATTTTAACATCATCTGGAAAACAAAGAATACAGCAGAAGTGAGAGTGATTCTTTACAATTCAGTGAATTCTGATATATTGTAAACAATACATTGAATGGAATGAGAAAAGAGACCTACCTGTATGAACACAACTGTAGTGACCATATTGAGCAGAATAGCCTTCAACATAATTTTTTACAGGTGAAATATTTTCTTCTTTGAAGGTTGAGATTGGTAATGTGGGTGTTTTAGTCATCCAGTCATGATCCAGTCCAGGTGGTCCTTCAACTGTCCGAACAGCATGTAGATACTCTTGAAGGAAGTCGTCAAAATCTTCTTCCTTCACTGATGTCAGTTGCGATGATTCACCAAGCCCTGACATTTTGTAAGACTACAAGTACAAGCTTAATCCCAAATTGTTGTTCTGAAATAATAGACAAGTTAGTCTGTTCTTATGCCTGTCTTCTGGTAAGAAGCAACAGAAGCTCAGTGCTACCTTCTCAGTCAGTGGTGTTCTTATAGGGATCCTTCAGCTTCCTGGATTCAGATTCAACCAATCAGGAGCAGGGACCATTGGAATGCTAATATATCCGTGCACCATTAACACATCTGATGGTCCTCAGATGGGTGTGGTCAGAACTCACAATATATGGGGGTTGGGGTGGAGGTGTGAGAACTCTCCCTACATTCATATGTTAAATACAGTTGGTTCCCAAGTGTCCAAATTCATGGGTCCTTTGTTGTTAATGACCAGCGACAAGTCTGGACACATTTGATAAATTGGCTTCTGCTTTTTTAGCCAATTGCCCCCACTTAAAGTGACAGCAGGCAACGTTTTACTGTTAATTTACCATTCGATGATTAAATGGTCCATTACGGGGTGACCGATGGCTCTCTCGTTAGTCTCTAGCATTTGTTTCGGGGTAATCCCACTTTGCAGAATGACTGGTCACGGGTCCACAAAATGGAAACTGAAAGTAGATATAACTGAAATTGCATTTATTCCCAGTCAGACAACGTAGCGCACGAAAGTTTACATTGATTGTTGAGAATGTGCAATGTAGTTGTAATTTTTATATTTCGGTGACTGTAGGTGGAGCTCCGGAGATAGAAAATGCAGTCCTGCCTGGTGTCCCTTTAATAGGTTAAATAAATGCAATTAATGAATTTTTGATAAATCAAGAATTAGCCAGTTTACTTCCACTTTTCTTCATGACGTCATCATTGGCTACTCCACTGCGGAGAGGCTAAACTGTGATAACCCAGCAAACATGAGATTCATGCAGTTGTTTGCAGTGTTCGGAATTGCGTACTGGATACTACTGGTATATCGATCCTGGCATGAAGTAGTACATCGTATGCAGTGTGTGAAAAATATGTTTTTACCAGTATGCAAAAGTTGATGATGCCACCCTACTAGCGTGGCGTGGTATTGCTAGCAAAGGACATTTACTCTGTCAAGATTGATGTGTGAATTCTCAGAACACTTAATAACTTTAAAGAAAAAATATTAACATACCAATAACTATAAATTGAAACAGTGAACAGTCAAACAACTAACGATGTGATTTTTACTAAACTATACACCCAAATATTCCTCAGCCAAAACATAATCTTTAACCGGCATGACTAGTTCTAGCCAAATGGATTCTGTAGCGCATTAATCCCGTTTCACCCCTATGGGAAAAAGGCTCTCAGACACTCAGATAGATCGTTTAAAAAAATGTCATTTCCCAAAGCGGAAAAATGAACCTGGTCCCTATGGAACAATTCAGACCTGTTAAAGTTTACATCAGGATGATGAACCATGATCCCCTGCAATTCCAAAACAAAGCGAGTCATCTCACTGTTCACCCTACATCGAGAATGATCGACAATTCCTCTCAGATTTGCAGACGTATCGTAGACCGAGTTTCCGAAATGGCAGCTAACACTAACTGAATGAGGCATGTCAAAAACGAAACCTAATCCATTTGCTTTCGTTTTAAAATGCCCCGTTCTCTTACTGTTTAGCTGCCATTATCTCAGTCTGCCTTGCATGAAATCCAGTGATTGAGATGGCTATCAGTAGTGCTGAGGTGGCTATCAACAGTAGGACTAAGTGTTTATTCACGCCGGATTTTTCTTTAAGGCCCAAAGTGTTCCTTGCCCTTATATGGGCCCGCCGGACAATGCTGCTCCCCATGATCCATACAACAAGAGATTCAAAGAAAGAAAAAAAAAGTATACAAATATACAAACAATACCATTAATAGACATATCAAACGCCACCTACAATCATCATACTAAAAATATTTTTATGAAAAAGTAGTAAGCCTACTCTAGAACTGATAAAACATTTACATACAAGTATATCAACAAAATAATTCTAATTCCAATAACTTCACACTTGTATCCATCATTTGCATGTGACGTCAAACATTCTAGTGGACGGCGGAAGTAAATGATTTATGGATGAACATATGCATAGTGCAAGTCCATAACGTCCGTAATTTAGCATATTAATAACATAACAGACATAACATCAGAAACGGTGTGCGCATGCTGTGCTGTGGGATGCGCGAATAGACAAGGCTACAAGCCAGGTTTTATCCTATACCTAAAAATATGTAACCTGAACAACCTGGTGTTGTTCTTAGATCAGAATAAATTCCCCCACTAAGGCCCGAATCACACACAAACTGCGCGTTCGCGGTGCGGGAGCGGGGCGGTCCGGGAGCGGTGCCTGTGGGCTTGGGCATTCACACAAGAAATTGTCTCTGCGGTGTTTTGCGCGAACCGGCTGCCCGAGCTCTGCATTGAAAATCTATGGACACCGTGGAATTACAAGCCACATGGTTCATTGAGTTATGCACAGCAAACAAATAATCTAAATAAACTAGTGCTGTCAAAATTAACTGATTAATCACGTGATTAATCCAAAAATTTAACTCAGATTAAAAAAATTAACTCAGATTAATCCTGATGGATATGGTTCCACTTTCATGGCATTTATTATGTTCAATTTCAGATAGAAAATGGCTCGGCTATCAAGTCAAACTATATAAAGATTATGGCCTTGCTCCTGATTGTCCAACAACATGTTTGGGGAATCCTTTGGGGTAGGGGACAGGTGTGAGTTAACCCATTTGAGAAGAACAACCAAGTATCAGGGCCTTTACAGGGCAAAATAAGGATCCAACTTACCCTAGCATCCATAATTCTTACTGGAGGAAATGAGTTGCGATTAAAAGTGATTAATCACGATTAATCATTGTAAAATTTTGTGATTAATCAGATTAATTATTTTAATCGTTTGACAGCACTAAAATAAACAGAAATAAAAGGAAAATCAAAGAAAACAAAACTACACCACCCCCAATAAGGGCACACAATATAAGAGGCAAGGGTAGGTGGATACAGGATGAGTCAGCCTGAGGAGGGAGAGACTACAGGGCCTGAGAGATCACACTGCTAGGCTACAATATTCAACTTAACATGACACCACACGGGGGCAGCAAATGTACGCCAGTAAGCAAAATAACTACGGTAACTATGCACCACCCTCAGACAAGTATACTAAGTCACTCGAGTTAGAATACCACTACAATTACTACAACCAAGTCACAGTCACAATAGGCAAAACTCACCCACCACCCAGGCTAGTGTGACCAGCACATGCATCAAGCCCAAGAGGCGGGGATAACAGTAATTCACCACTACAAACTTCGTAGCACCACACCACACCGGTTTGTATGACCAGCACACTCGCCAAGCCCGAATGGCATAAGCTAAGAATAAGCCTTTCAAAACCCCCTTATGTATTACCTCCCCAGGCTGCCCAAAGTAAAGAAAAGGAACAGGCCTCGCCAGAAAAATATATAGCAAAAATAAATAAATAAACAAAATCAATTAAACACAAGTGGAGGTGGTTGTACACAAGACACCCTAATACAAGGCGGTTCACTGTGAGCCTATTACTGACAATGTAGGGGCATTAGACAGGCCCACATTAGCTTTTAATATAAACTTTGTAAAGGGAAAAAACAGAGGCTACAATAGGCTTCTGTAACAGACAAACAATCAATTAATCAACCATTCATCAAGACAATATTTATAAAAATACATTTAGGCAGGTTAATGTGCATAAAGCCCATATAAACATTAGGCTACCTGTTCTTGTTTATGTTGGTATCATACCATGGACTTTACCTCATTCAGCCTTTCTACAGCTTTTCACTAAAGCGTTTAACTCTACAGCTTTTCTCTTGTGTGGCCCCTCTGGTGTGCTTTGAGATCTGAGCCAGTCTTGAAACTCTTTACACATGAAGTGCACTTATATGGCTTTTCCCCAGTGTGGATCCTCTGATTGTCAATGAGATGTGAGTTAGTCATTAAACTTACTCCACATGTTACAACTTATATGAATTCACATCAAGATTATCAAAAATAATCAAAGAAAGTTCACATCAAATGATACTCCCATAATATTTTGATGGCATTATCAATTTTCCATAAACCTGCCCCTATGGTTTTGCCCAATGTACATCCTGGGGTGATTTGAGCTAGTTTGAAACTCTTCCCACATGTGGTGCACTCATAGATATAGCTCCACTGTGGGGGAATTAGTGAAAAATAGTCTCCCGTGGAGGAAAACAACCGGCTAACAAATTGGGAAAGTCAATGAAATGATAAGCTAGAAGTTGCACAGTGCACCATCTACAAGGACCTTGACACATTTTTCAAGGCAATGTCATAAGGTAGTAATGATGTTCAGATGGTCCGATGTGAATACTGAACTTGATACCCCTCCAAACTTGATACTAAGGACAATTTAGTTGATGCTTTTTTGCTTCATTATCTTGCTAACTAGCCAGCTCCATTCATCACCACAGTAAATGTAGCAAACATTAGGAAACATTAGCTGAATTGAGCTAATCAGACTTGCTTTACTTATGACATGAGCCGAGACAGCTTATGACATTTATGTCAGTGTTAGTAGAATAAACAAATCATGGGAATTTTATTTTAGTCTAAACCCAAGCAGGCAAACAGGTCATAATTAGACATAACATCTAATATGGTCTTTGTTCAATTTTACTAAGCAATCTATTATTCTTAAGCAGCTTTCTCTACCTTGTCCATTCGGGAGCGTGTCTATGTTCCCACAGCTCTATGTTCCCACAACTCTATGTTCCCACAGCCCTATATTCTCACATTTCTAAGAGGTTTTTTTTCTTTCTTTAAAGTCAGGTACTATATTCCCACATTTCTACCCCTGCCTGGTAGACCTCCTATGTAAGTTCAAGCAAGATTCGATCTTTGGTATTATTTGCCCTCAATGGTGCCTTCCAGGTAGTGGGGTTTAGTTTTGCATCCACATTCCACAACGATTTTATGTTCATCCACCTCAGCGATCATTTTTGAAATCGACCTCCACAATCATTTTTGGAATCAGTATCAGAATCCTCCATTCTAATGTGAACAGAAGGGCTAAATGGATAAATATTACCTGTGTTGGTGTGAACATGCCCTTATCGGAACATATTGCTGTGGGAAAATAGGGTCTAATTAAAAAAAAAATCTTTGTAATGTGAGAGCATGCAGGGCTGTGGGAACATAGGGCCCATTTCCCAAATTTCCTAAGAAATGTGGGAACATAGGGTTGTGGGAACATAGGGCCTAATTTCCAAAAATTCTGTCAAAAATAAAAAAAATCCTAACAAATGTGGGAACATAGGGCTGCGGGAACATAGAGCTGACCCCGCCCATTCACCATAATGTTAATTTGGCCTCTGTTTTCCCCCACGCTGACCTCGCCCTTGCATTTCCGGGTCACTATCCATACTTGCCGTCTGTATCTATAAGCTCTAGACAACTCTTGAAACTCTTCTTACATGTAGTACACTCATATGACTTTACCCCAGTGTGGATCCTCTCGTGCACTTCTATGGCATTTCCCCAGTGTGGATCTTCTGATGTGTCTTAAGGTTACCCATCTGACTAAAAGCCTTCCCACATGTAGTACACTGAAACGGCTTTTCCCCAGTATGGATCCTCTGGTGTATGGTGAGCTCAGTGCCAGTCTTGAAACTCTTCCCACATGTAGTGCACTCAAATGACTTCTCCCCAGTGTGGATCTTCTGGTGAGTGATAAGGTGACTTTTCTGACTAAAGGCCTTCCCACATGTAGTACATTCATATGGCTTTTCCCCAGTGTGGGTCCTCTGGTGTATGATGAGGTGTGAGCCAGTCTTGAAACTCTTCCCACATGTAGTACACTCAAATGGCTTTTCCCCAGTGTGAACCTTCTGATGTGACTTGAGGTAAGTCATCTGCTTAAAAGCCTTCCCGCATGTAGTACACTCATATGGCTTTTCCCCAGTGTGAAGCTTTTGATGTTTCTTGAGGTAAGTCATCTGATTGAAAGCCTTATCACATGTAGTACACTGATATGGCGTTTCCCCAGCGTGGATCATCTGATGTTTGGTGAGATCAGAGTGAGTTTTGAAGCTCTTCCCACATAAAGTACACACATATGACCTTTCTCCAGTGTGGGTCCTCTGATGCACTTTAAGGTTACTCTTTGTATTAAATGCTCTCCTGCAGAGAGAACATTGATAAGGCTTTTCTCCAGTGTGAATCCTCTGGTGTTTGGTGAGGTCTGCGGCAGTAATGAATCTCTTCCCACATGTAGTACACTCATATGGTTTTTCCCCAGTGTGGATCATCTGGTGCCTTTTATGGCTACCACTGTTACTAAAGGCCTTCCCACAGAAAGAACACTGGTATGGCTTTTCTCCCGTATGAATCATCTGGTGTTTGGTAAGATATGAGCCAGTCTTGAATCTCTTCCCACATGTAGTACACTCATACAACTTTTCCCCAGTGTGAATCCTCTGGTGTATCGTAAGCGTATTCGCCCGACCAAAAGCCTTCCCACAAACGGAACACTGGTATGGCTTTTCCCCAGTGTGGATCCTCTGGTGTCGAGTGAACGCTGAGCCAGTAATGAAACTCTTCCCACATGTAGTACACTCGTAGTGGTTTTCCCCAGTGTGTACCTTCTGGTGTTCAGTTAACTGAAAGTACCTTATGAATCTTTTCCCACATGTAGTACACTCATATGGCTTTTCCCCCGTGTGGGTCCTCAGGTGTATTTTAAGGAGATCTTTCTGACTAAAGGCTTTCCCACAGAAAGAACACTCATATGGCTTTTCCCCAGTGTGGATCATCTGGTGTCTCCTGAGGTTACCCGTGCTCGTAAAGGTCTGCCCACACTCAGAACACTCATATGGCTTTTCCCCAGTGTGGATCAACTGATGACTTTTAAGGTGACTCTTTTGATTAAAAGTCTTTCCACACTGAGAACACTCATGTGGCTTTTCCCCAGTGTGGGTCATCTGGTGATTCCGAAGATTATGCTTCTGAATAAAGGCCTTCCCACATATAGAACACTCATACGGCTTTTCCCCAGTATGGATCATCTGGTGAATTTTAAGGTGACTCATCTGAGTGAAGACCTTCCCACACTCAGAACAATCATGTAGCCTTTTCCCAGTGTGAATCCTCTGATGAGTTTTAAGGTGACTCTTCTTGTCCAATTTGCCCTTTTTTAAATCATCTGCAAAATAAGCAAATAAAGCAAAACTGAGAGGAATTCTTTAAAATTCTGTGAACTTCTGTTATAGTACACTATACAGTGCTAAGAATGAATACAAATTGCTGATAAAAATTACCTACCTGTATGAAAAGAGCAATTGTGACCATGTTCTCCTAGATCAGAATCACCTTCATCATTTTTTACAGGTGAAATATTTTCTTCTTTGTTGGTTGAGATTGTCAATGTGGGTGTTTCAGTCTTCCAGTCATGATCCAGTCCAGGTGGTCCTTCAACTGTCTGAACAACATGCAGATACTCTTGAAGAAAATCATCAAAGTCTTCCTCCTTCACTGATGTCAGTTGTGATGATTCAGCAATCCCTGACATTTTGCAAGACTACAGAAACCTTAATCCTAAATCACGGATGAGAGAGGCAACAGAAGCCAATGGCAGTGTTATCCTTCCTCAGTCAGAATCAAAGTATTGTTCTGTAATGAGAGAAAAAAATCTAATCAAACCAAAATCCAAGTAATCTTGTTCTGTAATAAGAGATGAGCTAGTCTTTTCTTATGCCAGTGTCTTCTGGTAAGAAGCAAAAGAAGCTCAATGCTACCTCCTCAGTCAGTGGTGTTCTTATAGGGATCCTTCAGCTTCCTGGATTCAGATTCAACCAATCAGCAGCAGGGACCATTGGAATGCTAATGTATCCGTGCACCATTAACACATCTGATGGTCCTCAGATGGGTGTGGTCAGAACTCACAATAGATGGGGGTTGGGGTGGAGGTGTGAGGACTCTCCTGGCATTCATATGACAAATGCAATGGGTTTCCAGATGGCCTTGCAAAATGTGTCTTTTGTCATAAATGACCTGCCGTGAGTGAGGTGGTGCAGTCTGCCCCCAAACAAAAACAGAACACATTTACACAGTCATGTTCTAAATGACACATGATTCAGCTGCCAACCAATGATTCTAGAGCACTTAGCTAACAATAACACAGGATTTGTCCTCGAACAATAGCACCTGGAATCACTGATTGCACCTTTAGGCCCAGTCCCATTTCTCTTCCCTAACACTAGCACTCGTTTTCGAGTTCCCTCCAAGATGAGACACCCCTCGATTGTGTAGTGAGAAGTGCAAATCTTCCCCTAATAAATGGGACAACACTTGCGTAAAAACGTCTTCACCTGTTTTACGCGTCTGAACGGATATAAGGCTCTAAACCGGCATAAACTGTTCAAAAGCCGTCATCCACAAATTATCATTGAGAAAATCACCCACATGAGAGGATCTGGTAATTCTGTTGAAAGATTTGCGCACTTTGAAAAATATCGATCTTTTTAATAGTCATGTTTTGATACACCAGTGCTGAATTCAACTGTATTTACATCAAACTAAGATATCCCGACATTTTAAAATATGCATACATGCTTAATTGCAACAGTAGCTATCTTTTTGAAGTTCTATCCAGAACTGAGACAACGGGACACAGCTCTTGCATTCGGACACAGATCGGGTACCGACGCGCTCGTTGAAAAATATCGATGTTTTTAATAGTCATGTTTTGATACACCTGTGCGGAATTCAAATGAATTTACATCAAACTAAGATATCCCGACATTAAAATATATATATAAATGCTTAATTGCAATAGTAGCTATATTTTTGAAGCTCTTATCCAGAGCTGAGGACAGAGATCGGGTACCGACACTCAATCATTTTGTTTAGCTGATCAGTTCGCAAAGAATCTTGGGTAATTTCATCTTCACCTCGTTCGAAGTCTGCACCAGACCTCCCTCCGTTTGAAGGGGCGATTTGAAGGGCTGAAAGCCACTATCCCTCGGTCCCGAAAGTATTGGGACACCCTACACTTACACATGAACGCGCAAACCGAGTGTTAGGGCCAAAATCGAGGGGAAGTGATAGTGAAGTGATAGTAATGGGACTGGGCCTTAATCCTGTTAAGGTACTGCTAATGCTTTTGATTAAAGTATAAGTCCAGAGTAAGTTTAAAGGAAAATGCCGGTGATAGAAGCTTCCTAGGTCTATTTTGGCATCATAGGGAGTGCATACGTTGAGTTGGAATGACAATCACGTCAATCGGATGTGTTCTGAGAACGTTTTATGTTTTGCTATTTTAGTGGAAGCAGCTAACGCGGCAGAGATAAGGGCATGTCTTTTTTCTCAAAACAAAATGCTAGTTTGTAAACCCTTAGAAAGCTCCAAACAAAATGAAACTTTTGTAGTGGTGAGTACCTGAAATTGCCCTTCTCCTGTGCCATCTTGAAGATAACATTAGTCAAATATTGAGTGCTGAGTGCAGACTCATCTTGCTAAAAATGTGCGATTTCAAAGCATTTTATAGAAAAATAGTTCATTTGTCAGGTTTAAATGGAAAGGAAACATGACAGCCCATGCTCATAATCCAAGCCAGTTCCAATTTTGAACAATTTCGGACTTCTACCGGCAATAGGTGTTCCCGCGAGAGATCACATGACCTCACAGAGATCACATGACCTCACGTTCAAAACTGAACTGGCTTTATGGATTATGAGCTTGGGCTGTCACGTTTCCATTCAATTTAAACCTGACAAATGAAATATTTTTCTATAAAATGCTTTGAAATCACACATTTTCAGCAAGATGAGTCTGTACTCAGCACTCAATATTTTTCCCGCAATTCCATCTGGGAACGATCTGTTGAAGAAGTTTTGGTTTGTAAGTTTAGTTTTCGTTAGTTTAGTTTTGGCTGATTGGATAAGGCATATGTCTATCACGACCTATGTTGGTGATAGATGGGCCAAATCAACTAATCAGACCAACAAAGCATATAGCATACTAACATACGTACATGTTCTTTAGACCAGCCTCTTGTTGCGCTGCACCTCAACCTGCCTCAAAGCCAACGCTGATTGGTTTGTTTGTTGGTCAACCTGTTCCAAATTCTGGTCAATGGAGAATAGCCAGACTGAGCTGCGAGTGAAGACCTGAAGCTCGCGAGATCATTTTGATCTCACGAGGCTGATTGTAAAGCACTTTGGGTCAACTGTGTTAGCGTTACTTTGGTGTGATCATCTATCTATCTAATAATTCAAGGAACGTCTGTCTGTGTGTCACTGTCATTCTGTGTGTTCCACGCATAACTGTCGAACCGGTCGTCCGACTGATCTCAAATTTGGTACGCACCTTGCTAATGACACGAGGGAGTGCAGTGCGAAATTTGGTGATGTTTGGATAAAAAATACTAAAGATATCGATAAATAAAGCACTTTTGCCTCCTGCCGCCCTCACCGCAAAGCCACTCCCCCTTTCACTCTCCCGGTCCAGGTCCACCGCTTAGCTGGCAGTATGTTTTCTGTAGCCTACCGCTATGGCGGTGTTGAACAGTTGGTCCATTACGGGGTGACCGATGGCTCTCTCGTCAGTCTCTAGCATTTGTTTTGCGGTAATCCCGCTTTGCAGAATGACTGGTCGCGGGTCCACAAAATAGAAACTGAAAGTAGATATAACTGAAATCGCATTTATTCCCAGTCAGACAACGTGGCGCACAAAAGTTTACATTGATTGTTGAGAATGTGCAATGTAGTTGTAATTTTTATATTTCGGCGACTGTAGGTGGAGCTCCGGAGATAGAAAATGCAGTCCTGCCTGGTGTCCCTTTAATAAGTTAAATGAGAAGAAGAATAATGGACGACGCGAAGGCGAAGAACAGCCCGACGGCAAAGCCGACTGTTTGCCTATGCGAAGTCCATTATTTCTCTGATATCGGGACACCTCGGAGGCCGTTATCCCGCTTATCACCCGGTTACAACTAAAACGTATAGATGATAAGCAAGTGTTTTAAACATAAAAGAAACAGGTGGCTCCGTTTAGAAAGAAGTTATCCTGTTCGGTTGGGGTACTATTTTCATATGAAAGAAGATCCGCAAGGCTGCATTCTAAAGAGCATTGATAAAGAACGCTGGTTAAACTTTTTTTAACCCAACAATGCCTCAGGTGTCCTGTTATCTAGAAATTACGGACACCCTGACAGCCAATCAGAAAACAGTATTCCATTCCACCGGGTGATAAATGCAATTAATGTATTTTTGATAAATCAAGAATTAGCCATTTTACTTCAACTTTTCTTCATGACGTCCTGATTCTTGACTGCATAAATGCTGGGCCAGCACTCTTAAAAAAATGACAAAAAGACTCAAAATTAAGAAAACCAATTTTCATAAAGAGGTGGAATATTCCTTTAATGATCAGGCCTCAGGATAAAGTAGTGGGTTCTACCTGGCTTTGGAAATTAATGCAACATCTACAATTGATCTAAACCTTTACAAAATGATCTAAATCTTCAAACAATCATTCATGAATCACACAATATTCCCATGACATATTACTGACATTAATATAACATAAATCCACTTACCATTACCCTGTCCTTATGCAACCCCCACCCTCTCTCATATGGATCCTGTGGTGAAACCCTTCCCATTAACCGAACACGGTAACACTTTATTTGAAGGTACCATCATAAGGCTGACATGACACTGTCATTAACTATGACATGACGTTGTCAAGAATTTGTCATAACGTTTATAAACCTGTCATGACTTCTGACATATCCTAATCCTAACCACCCAAATACCAGGTGACACTTAATGACAGAAGTCATGACAGGTGTATAAAGTTTATGACAGATTCATGACAACGTCACGTCATAGTTAATGACAGTGTCATGTCAGTCTTATTACAGTACCTTCAAATAAAGTGCTACCCAGAACACTAGTATCTCTTTCCATGCATCCTTTCCATAGTCAGATCACTGGCACGGCTTTCCCCCTCTGTGGGTCTTCTGGTGTTTGGTGAGGTCTCCGCTACAGGTGAAACTCTTCCCGCATGTAGCACAAACATATGGCCTTTCCCCAGTGTGGATCCTTTGGTGAATTACTAAGGGGCTCCTCTGACTAAAAGCTTTGCCACACACAGAACACTTGTATGGCTTTTCCCCAGTATGGATCCTCTGATGTATGGTGAGCTCTGAGGTTCTTAAGAAACTCTTCCCACATGTAGTACACTCATGTGGCTTTTTCCCAGTGTGGATCCTCTGGTGTTTGCTGAGATCTGAGGAAGTCTTGAACCTCTTCTCACATGTAGTGCACTCAAATGGCCTTTCCCCAGTGTGGATCATCTCATGGGTTTTCAACTGTGTGCCACTCTTAAAACTCATCCCACATGTGGTACACTCATAAGGCTTTTCCCCAGTGTGGGTCCTCTGGTGAATTCTTAAGTTGAACTTGATTCTAAAAGTCTTACCACACTCAGAACACCCATATGGGTTCTCCCCGGTGTGGCTCCTCTGGTGACTTTGAAGGGCTCCCTTCTGACAAAAGGACTTCCCACATGTAGTACACACATATGGCTTTTCCCCAGTATGGATCCTCTGGTGTATCTTGAGCTCTGAGCCAGTCTTGAAACTCTTGCCACATGTAACACACACATGTGACCTTTCCCCAGTGTGGATCAGCTGGTGTTTTGTGAGTGTAGGACGGCCCTTAAAACCCATTCCACATGTAGTACACTTGTATGGCCTTTCCCCAGTGTGGATCCTCTGGTGTGACTTCAGCTGACCCTTCCTACTAAAGACATTACCACACTCAGTACACTCAAATGGCTTTTCCCCAGTGTGGATCATCTGGTGCGATTGAAGGGAAGCCTTCCTACGAAAGACCTTTCCACACTCAGTACACTCAAATGGCTTTTCTCCAGTGTGGATCATCTGGTGTGTCTTCAGGTGAATCTTTTCAACAAAAGTCTTGCCACACTGGGAACACTCGTACCGCCTTTCCCCTGTGTGGATCCACTGATGAGTTTTAAGTTTATCCTTCTTACTAAAAGTCTTTCCACACTCAGAACACTCAAATGGCTTTTCCTCTGTATGGATCTTCTGGTGTGTGTTGAAGTCTGAGCTCGTCTTGAAACTTTTCTTACATTTAGGGCACATGTATGGCTTTTCTGTGTGGATCTTCTGGTGTATGGTGAGCTCTGAACGCCTCTTGAAGCTCTTCTCACATGTAGGACATTTGTATGGCTTTTCCCCAGTGTGGATCCTCTGGTGTACTTTAAGGAGACACTTGTAACTAAAAGTCTTTCCACAATCAGAACATGTGTGGGACTTGTCTCCAGTATGTGCCTGAGAGTTAGGAAGACGTCTTGACAAGGGCTCCTCAGATTTGCCAATTTTAACATTACCTGTAAAAACAAAAACAAAGCAGAAGTGAGAGCAAGTCTTTAAAGTTCAGAACCTCTGGGTAGGGCTACATACACAGTTTTAATCAGTTTATGTGAACCAATACAAAACTTAAGCGATTGTGCTCAACCAGTTTACAGCATGTATGGGTTTGAAATAGGTGGTGTGCACCTTTTGATAAACCCATCAGAAGGCATGACTATTCAGCATAAACAAAAGTTATAAAAAGTACCACAAACATTTTGTATTTTCACTTATCCTACCACACAATCGATGATAGCATGCTAAGTAATCAACATACTCCATACTGTTAAAGCAATATACCGGAGTAAGTTTAAGCATAGCCCTGCTGCACGAGCCTTCTAACAGCAATGTATTTCGCATGAAATGAAAGATTTTCAAACAGCACAGACATAACGCGAACGTGAAACACTTTACATTGAGTCAATGTAACCTCAGATCTTACTTTCGGTTTCCAACAGTCAGGTCCCATTGAGTGCCTGTTTGCTTCTGCGTTCGGTCTGTGCTGTACCAAATTATTTTGTTCCACTCGCTAACTAGTGCAAGGTCTTTCCACAGGGCTATGTTTGAATTCACTCCAGTACTCTCCTTTAAATGGTAGCTCCGGAGTGAATTCAAGCATAGCCCTGTTGAACGAGCCTGCTAAATGGACTAGTTAGCAAGTGGAACAAAATAATTTGGAAAAGCATAGGCTAAACGTGAACGCAGAAGCGAACAAGACTTTACACTGAATCAATGGAAACGGATTATTCGAAACCGAGAGTAAGATCTGAGGTACCTTTTACTCAATGTAAAGTGTTTTGCGTTTGTGTTCGGTCTATGCTGTTCCAAATTATTTTGTTCCAGTTGCTAACTAGTGCATTTAGCAGACTCATTCAACAGAGCTGTGCTTGAATTCACTCCGGAGCTATCCTTTAAATGGTATTAACTAGCAAATACTGCTGACATTCAAATTAGCCAAGGTGAGAGTAAACGTAAATATCTCCATAATGTAAAAGGATACTATACAAAACTTGAATATCTAGTTAAACGAGTTTAACTATTGAACTACTTCTCACATAATTGTTTTAAAGGTCATAAACTGGTTGTAGGCCAACAGTTGATAAGGCACGCCATATGCCAAATAAATCCTAAACTGGTTGTAATTGTAAACTGATTGTGGGCCAACAGTTAATCGTAAACTGGTTGTAACAGTTGATAAGGCATTCCAGATGTAAATAATAATAATAATAATAATAAATGACATGTGGCACAATTACAAAACAAAAATAAAATTTGATCCAGAAAAGAATGCATGCACAGCTATCCAATGTCTGCTGTTTGGTTGTATAATAATTTTGGAAAAAAATATTCTGTGACTTACCTGTATGAGTGGATGACTTGTAAGAATCTTCTCTTAAATCAGAAGTTCCTTCATCTTCAATTTTGACATTTGAGATTTCTTCTTTGAAGGATGAGGTTGGTGATTTGTGTGTTTCAGTCTTCCGGTCATGATCCAATCCAGGTAGTCCTTCAACTGCTTGAGCATCATGCAAATACTCTTGAAGGAAATCATCAAAGTCTTCCTCCTTCACTGATGTCAAATGTGATGATTCAACAAATCCTGACATTTCAGAGCAAAATTGTTACTATACTAGGACAGTAAACTTAGTCCAAAACACGCAGAATCTGTAATCAGAGACTGTTCTTAATCCAGTGCCTTCTGGTAACCCCCCAGTCAGACTAGCGACGAGCGACTCGGGCTACGCGACCGGTTTCTATTCATTGTCAATGAGAGCAAGCGACTAGCGATAAATCGCCCGGTGGGCGGGCCCAGAATAGACTTCAAGGCTATTATATGCAAATGAAGAGCGATGCGACTCGGCGACAGCCAATGCAAGTGAAGCCGAGGTACTCTGAACGAAACTTTCTCCCGCTTTCAATATGGCGGCGCTAACGACAACGATCTCAAACTTGGCCACAAACTAAAAAGTTAGGGATTCATGACTTCATATTTTTGAAATCGAGGTATCAGTGTTACTAACGACATCGGAAAATATTGGTTTTATACACAAAAAATACCTGTGTGTTGATGTACGATTTTCTACCAAGTACCTAAGTTAGCAACATGCTACCAACGAATGACAGCCCTGAGTCACGCCTCCTCAGCGACCTGAGTCGCTTGGATTTGTAGCTAGTCTGACTGGAGGGTAAGAAGCAACAGAAGCTCAGTGATCCCTCCTCAGTCAGGGGTGTTCTTATTAGGATCCTTCAGCTTCCTGGATTCAGATTCAACCAATCAGCAGCAGGGACCATTGGAATGCTAATGTCTCAGTGCACCATTAACACATCTGATGGTCCTCAGATGGGTGTGGTCTGAGCTCACAATAGATGCATTCATATGATAAAAGCAGTGAATTTGCAGTGATTGTTAAATTAATGGATCGTTTCTTGAAAACGATTCTGTACTTGTTAAAACAATTAGTACAATTCAACTCCATATCTAAAGATTTGTTACACAATACTTGAAATAGTGCTCTAACAATTCTCAAGCATTCTAAGTTTTTCAGGTACACAAATCATAAAAAAATATACAGATGTCCTACGCTCTGTGAGTGCTTTTCTAGATACTCCTTATAAAATGGAGAATTTCTTGCGATGGTTGTTGATAAAATATTATCTTTTCTTTCCACAGACGATCAAGTCCAACACTGTGCGATGCAGAGCCAAGGAGTCGATAAGTCTAGCAGTTCAATGCAATCTTACTCTAAGAGCCCCTGCCCTTCTGAGAAAGTGGAGTGTTTTTTATTGTCATTTCAACCATATACATTATATACAGTGAGACGAGATACCATTTCACCATGGATCAAGTGGAATTTCATTTAAACCATATAAAACCTTTTTGTTGAGGCTTTTTTTTGGATGGGGTGGGGGAGGTGGGCCGCAGATTCCTCAAGAGTTGGAGATATTGCTGGGCTCTTCTCAGAGCTGCCTATTCTCCAGATTTGTCTAGTATGTTGTTTCCTCTTGTTACAAAATCCACAAACTGAGTAAACTTTAAGTTGGACTTTCTTGAGATTTGTGTGATTGAAAACAGAAGCAACAACTAACTTTGCATAGAAAAGGGTTTTTGGAGTTATGGTGTCCATCTATCTGTGTCTTTATGTCTATTCATAGTCAAAGAGCCCAGGAGTCATGGCCAGCAATATACACCCTGCCTGTTCTGCCACCTGTGCTACAGTAAGCTCTCCAAAGAAAAGATCTGTCCTTCAAGAATTTGAAAAGTCCCATTTACGAGCTCTACTTATTCAAGTGTTGTTTGATAACATCACAAAGTACACATGGTATTGTTTCAGTTTTGTTTGTTTACACTCTAGTTCTAATACTTCAATTTAACTGTAAAATTGGTTATGTATAGTAGGAAAGTTTAACTTTTTCAGGTACCCAAATCATAAAAAACATGTCCTGGGATGTCTGATCACCAGGTTTCCATTTTTGAAAGACCACAGCTCCTCTGGATATGTGTGTCTTTATGCCTACCATTGTTCCTACTGTTAAATTGCTATGCTACTGTGATGCTATGTGTAAGCCTCATAATGTATGTCAACATCTACATGACCTCATCCTGGAGTGTTTAAGAAATAAATTCAAGAAAGAAAGGTCACCTCTAGTGAACTTGGCAACAGTTCAAGAGATGAAGAAAAGGTTTGGTGCTAAAAGACAGAGTTGAGGATAATGTGCCTCTGGAGGACTCATCTGGACATCAGGTACTAAGAATCTTGTGTGTCAGTTTACAAGTCATTGTGTGGTCACTGTTTATCCTGTGACTAATCTCAGACGGACGGCCAAGAAACGCACAAATGAACTCAGACATGTTGGGGGAACTTTGATTCAATGTGTTGTCTGTGAAACTACAGTTTTATGAAAACATAGTTTGTTTCTTTTGACATT
>JAODXP020003763.1:0-34910 GCA_027497455.2 Sardinella longiceps
CGTTTGGCAACTGTAGGGTTGCAGGTTCGAGGCCCACTCTGCCTGACCCCATCGAGGTGTCCTTGAGCAAGATGCCTAACCCCAGATTGCTTCCGGTGAGCAGGTTGGTGCCTTGCATGGTTGCCTCTACCACTGGTGTGTGAATGGGTGAATGTGAGGTATACATTGTAAAGTGCTTTAAGTGCTCGTAGGAGTAGAAAAGCGTTATATAAATACAGTCGATTTACCATTTACAGTCATTTGAACTCCCTTTTCGCAAATAGCAAACTCGTTTTTTTTTTTATTGGATGTTGAGGTGACAGAATGGGAGGGCATTTAAACTTTTTAGACTCTTGATTCAAGCCAATGAACGCACGTTCCCGCTGTTCGCGCTTCCGCATTTTCTCCACAAAGGATACACCTGTGCTTCCTCGCTTATCGGACCTTTCTCCTCTCTCCTCCGCCCTCGTTCCTCTCTCCTCCTTGCAGCAATTAGAGAATTGAGACATCCTCAATGACGTTGAGCCTTAAACAATTTCCGGGGCACATGTACGGAGGACAGAGGACCGAGCCCGAGAAAGCATATTGATATGTACCCTAAGCCTTGCAGTTAACCTGCCACGGAGCTGGTTAGTTTGGGAGCATATGTTACCCCAGCAACTCAGCTGCGATAACTGTTAGCGAGAGTAATGGAACCGAACTTACACTAAAACTATTGCGGCTTAGCGAATAGCTCGGTTGATGGAATACCCCCCAAACAGGACACCTCAGTAAACACAGAAAGAAAGACTTAATTTAAAATGTAAAAAAAGTTGGTTTTCATAGGGAGAAATGGCGTTATGGATGTGACATTATGGACGTGACATTTGGAAAAACCTGCCAAAACTATACAAACAATTGTGAATGGTGGATTTTAACCTGTAACAACGAAAATAGTAATATAAAAGTAGAAAATAGTGTGTTATCACCCACTTATGCCCTTTATAAGCCCCTCCATAGACCATGGTCAATGTATGCATCAGACTACTGACTGTACGGATACTTTATCAGGCCCCTGGCAGGTGGGCTGAGCCCATGAGGCACGGATCTGCCCAAGGTTTCTTCCTAAAAATGAATTATTAGTAAGAGTTTTTCCTTGCCCCTGTTACTCAAGGGTGCTCCCTGTACTGTCTGTAAAGTGCCACTAGACAATGTACTGTATTTGAGCGCTACAAATAAATTGAATTGAAATTGAATATGACCTAATTTCCCCCTGGTGTCTATGTCCATGCTTGTGTGTTTTCGTTGTTTGTCTTCGTCCCCTTGGCACGACTGGGCGGGCGTACGTGGGGCGGTTTCTTCTTCTTGCCTTTCTTTTCTCCCTTTCAATGTCTGGTTTTTGATTGTGTGTTGTTTAAGGAGTTTGGGTGGGTGTGGACTTTGTTTTCTGTGGATGAGGGTGAGTAGTTCTGATTTATACTCAGTTTGATATTCTTTACATTGTATGTGTTTCTGAGTATGTGATCTAATCTTATAGTTCTTAATAAACATTTGATCACAAAAAAATGACTTGCATGTATGCATGCATGTGCATGCCGTTGGGTGGAGAAGTTGCACAGAGAAGTGCTCTGTTGTGCTAAACTGCAATTGTCACTATGTGTGACTGTGTGAGAGACAAATAAAGAAATAAATATCACATCACTTAGCAAGACAAATATACATACTCAAACCAGGGAACACCATACATGAACACATGGAAAGACCTTATTCTTTTAAAAACAAACCAAAACACCTTATTCTTTTAGAATAAAATTGACAGGGCTTGAATACAAAAACACAGCCATGTGAATCTTTGTGGCACTGAATATAGCAGTTGTTGACTGAATGTCATGATTTGCTGAAATGTAAAGCTATTGCAGTTCAATCTGAATCAGTTGTACACAACCTCATATTACTCATTCTCTATATCTTCTCTGCTATTTTGTCATTTTTGACAGTGTAATAGCAAGTAACACAACTGTGCTGTGCTGAACAAGGCAAAAACAAGCTTAATCCCAGGAAGCAAGCAGCCTTCCAGTTGATGCTGACACAGATGAAGTACTTAGTTCAACCCATCTTAGATCCCAGCAGGTCCTGGTGAATTAATGAGCCTACTGCCCAGCGTAGAGTGATCCATTACTTCCTCTAATTAGAAATAATAATCCTGATTATTACACTACTTAGCCACTGTAGACAAAGATGGATGAGTGTGCGCTCAAATGATTCATGATTTTCAAAATTCTAAGACCATACTGAGTCAGCCTGTCACTCTCCACTGTGGCAGGCCTGAAGGTTTGTGGTAAGTCATTACAGTTGGTCAGAGCAGGTTGCAGTCAACAACCACCCCCGTCAAAATGCTTACACACATATAATGTACATGGCTGTTCCAGTGTCCACAGGTGACCCTGCAGTAGTAGTTTTGGCCCCTATAGTATATGCTGTAGAAAAACTTGTCACTGATTGTATCCTATATGCATTCAAACCATTTTATGATAAAATATCCTTCACCTGCCTCCTTTGTGTTTGTGTTGTGTATGTAATGCATTGTATTTTACATCAAAATAATAAAAAAACTAGTCCATACATGCATGATCATATATTTTGGATTAAATCCCATTGTGTGATTGGCTGTGATTGGCAAGTATTCTGTACCTGAAATACAAAACATTTCAGACTATGTGTAGGAGCATCCAAATAGATCAGCTTATAAGCAGAGTCTCATTTACATACTGAAAGGAGGGTACATAATATTAAGACATATTAAAACATGGGTGTCAAACATATATATCTCAGGGGATGGATCCAGCCATCCACATAATTTCAAGCATCTTAATTCAAAAAGGTAAAAAGAATTATAACTATACCTGCTTGAAAATACTTTAAATTATAATTAGCTAATTTCATCAATGAAGTACTTGTATGGAAAACAAATGAAAAAAGAAATTTGGTATATCATAAAAAACTCAGCTAATAGATTTATTCTTAAAAGTGGTCACTTTTGCATTTTCCAGTGTTGCTATTAGAATCATATGATCCAACTGAAAGTTATGCATCAGCTGTTGTCTGTATAAGATGCTCATTAATCTTGACACATTTTTATATTGTTTATACAATATATATATATATATATATATATATATATATATATATATGTAACCTGAACAGGGCTGGACTGGGACCAAAAAATGGCCCGGGCATTTTTGGCCTTGACGGCCCACCATGATTTTATTCAATAATAGTAATGTTGTGTCTAGCTAAAATAACACTGTAAGTTGGACATATTGCATGAATATGAGAGATTTAATTAAAGTTGCCCAATATCCTTTATGAAAATTATGAATAAATGACAGCCCCGGCCCAAAATGGCCATCGGCCCACCGGGCATTGCCCTGTATGCCCTATGGCCAGTCCATGCCTGAACCTGAACAACCTAGTCAGAATAAGTTCCCCACTAAGGTTATTCAACTGAATGAATGGAGTGCAAGGCTGTGTATGAAAAATAAAGTTCTTTTAATGGTTGATATATTTTTCTTGGGAAAACAATGAAACAATGAGCAGAGCTGATAGACATTACAATAAGCCACACGGTTAATATGAGTTGTGTTATAAACTCGCACAGCAAACAAATAATCCAATTAAACAGACACAAAAGGAAAATTAAAGTAAACAAAACCACACCAACCCCAATAAGCGCACACAATATAAGAAGCGAGGGGAGATGGATACAAGATGGGTCAGCCAGAGGGAGAGACTACAGGACCAGAGAGATCATATACTGCTAGGCTACAATATTCAAATTCGAAAGACACCACACACAGGCAGCAAATGTACTACGCCAGTAAGCACAATAATAATAATTATTATTATTTTTTATTTAGCCTTTATTTAGCCAGGATAGTCCCATTGAGACTAAGCGTCTCTTCTGCCAGGGAGTCCTGGTCAAAATGGCAGCAGTATAAAACAGGCAGTTGCAGACAAGACAAAGACAAATACAGACAAAACACAATTTACACACATAACACTTACACAAAAGACAACTAGATAGAGTTTAAAAAGAAAAGGGCTATGGTTTCAGAAACAGTGACATTCCTCAGTATAAACAGTGTTGATTATTTCTTTAAAAACCTCTAAAGTTGGCAGAGAGTCCATACTAAATATATTCTGTGTAGCTCATTCCAAAGATGCAAAAGAAGAAAAGCCTGTTTTCCCTATTTCTGTACGTGGGGTAGGGGACTGTAAGAGTAGCTTAAATGAGGACCTCGCACTATACAGTGCGATAAGTCAACAAATTAGTGATGTAAATAGGAAGCTTACCCAACAATGCCTTACCTAGAAAAATCAACATAGCATTTTCCTCCTTAAGTACAAGGAAGGCCACTGAACTGTAGTGTACAAAGCAGTGATGGATTCGTGAAGAGGCACCTGTTACAAAACACAATGCAGAATGGTATACAGCATCTACTTTCTTTAAAAGAGATACATCTGCATGCATATATATATTGTGTCACCATGATCCAAAACAGATTAAAAAGTGCTTAGGACCAGTCTTTTTCTCACTATAAAAGAAAAACTATTTTTTAAACGAAAATAAAAACCTAATTTAGGCCTACGTTTTTTTAATAGGTTATCAATATATTCGAAATCCCCATTCCCTCAAATGTCTCCTCCCTGTCTGCCTGCCTGCACTATGGTGGGCCACGCCCCTTTTCTCCACCTGCACCAGGTTAATTAATTGGTTTGTGCAGAGCTAATGTGCGCTTGGCTGCATGGTGGATCCTTTGTCTCTGCTGCTCCTCTGCCCATGTGGATTTGCTGCGTTTCTGATTATGTGAGTTTATTTCCTAATATGTGACCCACCACCACGGAACCAGGCATAAGTCTCTGGATATCAAAAATGAGTTATCTATGTAGCTTGATAGAGCAGAAACAGAGGTTTATCAGGGTGAAAAAAATATGCTTAAAGCAGAACCAGAGTTATGGCAAATTTACTCTCAGAGTTTGGACACATTTCGCAATATGCCTTTTTGAGAAATCGGCCGTCCAAGTTTTGGACTATTTCGGGGTATAAAGTCCTTAGCAACGCATAGTAATTATTATACGATTGACACGAAATTTTCACAGATGTTTAAGGACACTATGATGGACCTGTCACAGAAATTTTGTTTAAATCAAAGAACTTTAACGTATAAAATCAGAAGCTGACTTTTTTCCAGATAATGGAATTTCTGGGAAATCATCCACCTGAAATATAATCACCTTATATTTACGATACACGCTCTCATACTGTATCTATCTTCATGTCATGCCTTAAGCATTATAAAAGACAATTTAACTTGCATATTCAAATTAACAGTGCTTTATTGGCATGCCTGGAATTATCAGTGTTGCCAAACCTTTAAAAAACACAACATACAGGACATGAACATTAAGGTCAATAAAGAATATTTAGCATTAAAACACGCACACACACACACACACACACACACACACACACGTGTTTTAAGTGTAATAAAACATTAAGAGCACGCAAAGAATGGATGCTCTCTCTCGCGCGCGCATACACACACACACACACACACCAACTCATTACTCACATATTCTTTTGTATACGTGCCACATATTTACAGATTTAAAAGTCTATCTTCACGCACACACACACACACATGTGCCTTAAGTATAATAAAACATTGAGAACACGCAAAGAACAAGAAAAACACATGGATGCTCTCGCACGCACACACACACACATCTACCAACTTATTACTGACATATTCTTTTGTATACGTGCCACATATTTACGGATTTAAAAGTCTATCTTCACGCACTCACATACACTCACACACGCATACACAAGTGCGTTAAGTGCAATAGAACATTAAGGCACGCAAATAACAAGAAAAACGCATAGATGCTCTCGCACGCACGCACGTACGCGCACACACACACACCAACTCATTACTGACTAATTCTTTTGTATACATGCCATTTACAGATTTAAAAGTCTTATCTTCACACACTCACACACGCATACACAAGTGCGTTAAGTGCAACAGAACATTAAGAGCACGCAAATAACAAGAAAATGTCATCGGATATGTCCGTAATGTCCGCACCCTAACTTACCTAAAGTTCTTGGCCTTTTCATAGTCGGAATCAGGAGATACGTTGGCTGTAAAAATAGCATTGGTCCTCTCCTCCACTGCTGAATCTGTTCCCAGTTCGTGTACATGATCATCATTTTCATCGTCAAACTCCGGGTCTGAAACCTCATCCCAGTCATCATCGGACTCCCAGTCGCCTTTTTCCTCCTCATTGTTGTTCAAAAAATCGTGGAGTAAATCAGCAATTTTACCTTGATCATGAGACGAAACATTGAGCAAACGTGCAATCTCAGTAGCCATGCTGGTTTGTTTTGGATGGAAATGTCAAGTGCTCCCGCCTAGATCACGTGATGGGCGTTTGACCAATCAGGGAGCTTGATCTGGAAGGGCATAGCAACAAGAAGATTTTGCTTGCTCTTTTGATTGGCTCATTCAACTAAGGCACAAAATTATATCGTCATTTGGCCTATGTGATTGGACAGAGCCATAGAAATTATATACTAGAATGGCTCTTCAGCCTCGCAGAGCGCGGCTACACCGCCGCCATATTAGGGCAGAGTTCCGAGGCAGCCAGCGTCAGTTCAACAACACTGAATATCAACGGGGTGCTGGACTTCTGTACATCATATGGATTATTTCTCTGCGTTTTACTATCTACCTCGTATGAAATACGTAATAAATGTTATTAATACAAATTTTCAAAGTGTCAGATTTTAAAAACGAATGCCTTAGCGAACAGCAAAATGCCACAGTCCTAAACTGTCTCTGTTTTTTGTTTAAAGTGAGCTGAAAACAGTACTTGCTCTCACCTCCACAATTAGTTAAGGTACTTACCTACAACTTTGTGAAGTTTATTCAAAAAAATGAGCGACCGTCTTGGCGATACCCCAGGCTACAAAACTTGGTGCTCTAACGGCAGACTCCTGCAGAGAATGTTGCTGGTAGGCTACACCAGAGGGCTATGCTACAGTTAGCTGCTGCTGGTAGTTGGGCTTGATCTTGCAACTTCACCTGTTTGGCAGTTTTATCGTCTTTTCTTCCTCTCTCTGTCTACAATACTTGTTTAGTCATATATATCCATCTAAAAAATATTGTGATTGTGGTATTAGACTAACTTTTAAACATGGCATAGACAGGATTAGTAAGGTAATAATTACGATAATTTTTTTTAAATTATTTAATAAAATTGTGGATACGTGTCTAACATGTAATGACCGAAAAAAAGAAACAAACGCTTGTAAAGTTGTAGCTTTACGGAAAATTAAATCTGAGTTGACTTCAAATCCATTAGCTGAATAGGAGAGAAGCGCTGTTTCAAGATGGCGGCTCTGCAATAGAGATGTCCCGATCCGATATTTAGATCGGATCGGCCGCCGATATGAGCAAAAAATGCATATCGGGATCGGATCTGCAAGCGCAAAAAATGCCGATCCAAACTCCCGATCCATTTTTTTTCTCGAAATCCATCCGGTCCGCATTTTCCAGCACAGGAGCAGGCTGACACCTGAGCATGTCGAGATGCTTGTCTTTGTAAAAAAGAATCTCCCCATCATGCTGGGGCTGCATGCAGGGCAAACAGTTGGAATTGAAGGGAGTGTGTAGATGGAGATGAGGAGAGGAGAGGAGAGAGAAGGGAAGAGGAGAGGAGAGGAGATGAGATTGGGGAGTAGAAGGCATTTGCTTTGAAATAGTTTACTATACAGTATTTGCACTGTTTTGCACTGCTGTCTCCACTGTTTTGGTTTACACTTGTTCAAGAGCTCAGCACTGATGAGTTCAAGAGGACTTATGCTGTTAATAGACTGTTAAACTCAGGTTGTGTTTGCTTAATACAATGTACAATATGATCTGCACTTGTGGCTTAAAAGTTAAAAGGCTTGAAAGTAAAGTTGTGGTTATGCCATTTCTGTTTGCTATTTATCCAGGGTAGCCGCGGGGTCTTAAAAGTCTTTAAAAAGTCTTAAATTAAATGTTCCAAAATTAAGGCCTTAAAAAGTCTTAAATTCCGTTGCAAAGTCTTAATTTTCAAAATTAAAGTCTTAAATATCATAAATGTACTACTTTCATAGTCAACCTTAATGCAGCGTCATAGAACTTCTCATTTTTTGGAGTAGCCTATTTGCAAACTTTGTGCCGACAGTCATTTTAAACAGGCTTCGGCGCTACCAGTGAGCCAACCTGTGAGCGCCTAGCATGCTGTATTCGCGTCATTGTATCAAGTGAAAACACGCTGGCAGCAGCAGCCCCCTCCTTCCCTCTGTCTGTCTTGAGTGCGTCAGGTTATCAGCCTCATTGGGAAGGTAAACGGTCTTGGTGGGATATGAAAAACTGAGATTATGAATGAAGTTAGTAATAATGGTAGTAGCTAAACGACAATCTGTAAGATATTTGCCAGCTAGCTTGTGTTTGCTAGTCAATGTTATTTCAGTTGGAAAAGTTGACCGTGTTTTCGTCAAGCGTCCTTTTTTTTTTTTTGACTCATCAAGAGCACACTGCAGTTTCGTGGTGGCTGCATGGTTTATTATGCCATACAGGCTATCACGCAAATTCAATGAAAGTAGCCTACAACTAAATTAGCAAATTGGATTAATCCAGATATTTGCCTGTTAAGGCGAGACACTACAGGTGAATAGGGTAAAAATTTTAACTTATAGATATCACCATGAAACTTTACCAGTTGATTACTCACATAAATAGGAGAAAAAAATGTATTGGAAGTTTTTTGAAAATTAATGTTTAAATATGCTAATGAGGCTAACGCTCATTAAATATGCGCTAATTTGCATATTTTTCAACGCACGAAAACTCAAAATTGGAAAAAGCCAGGTTCAAAATTATTTTTTAATCTTGTTAATATATTAAATTGGAAAAAAATTACAGAGGGGATTAGGGATATCTCACTTAGTTTTTCAGTAAATGAAAAAATACTGCCGAAGGCCTTAAAAAATGGATTTTCGCCCTATTTTTAGACATAAAATGTCATATAATTCAAGCTTAGAAAAATATATCAACAAATCCTTCTGTAAAAATCTTCAAAATATAGTTGGGAATAAGACTGGAAAGTTTGGATTATGTAGGTGGTACACAAGTGGAGTTTTCGTGCTTTGAGTGTGTGAAAAAACTCATTTTGAGAAAACGGCCTTTAAAGATTTGTATGGCTAAATTCCATAGATTTCCTCTAAAAGCCAAAACTTTCACATAAAAATGTCTTCAAATCATATTGAGATTCATGTGTCTCACAGTATAACATCTCAAACACATATAAATTGATTAGAAAACATCATATAAACATGGCCTTCTACTGAAGATCATCACTTGAATATCACAAACTGGCATCGGAACTGCCAGAATACAACCTATGCACAGCCGCCTAGTTCCCCCAGGTTAATTCACAGTCTACATGTACAACTATATGGACTATGTGTCTTTTGACCATTTTGTCTGGACTGACACTATTACACCTCAGTTTCACATTGGTAGACAGGACAATATTAGCTGATATTAGATGAGAGCATCATCATTCTTGCTTTCATAGCCACATGCTCTGAAACCACAACTTTTCCATAACCACCAGCATGGCAGAGACACAGGTACTGTATTAAAAATACAAATAGCTTTACTGGTTGCTGTTTCAACCCTGCTTTTCCCCTGTTTTGCACAGCATAGGCTAACTGTCAGCTTTATGACCTTAGCCCCCTAAGAAACACTCAATAGGCCTACACCTACCATGCGGCTGTGAGCATGACTAATTCATGATGAGCACGCAAGTTTCACTATTTCATGACCAGGGTAGGCTATGTGTTGAGAGCAACCATCTCCTTGAAAACATGATTTTGTCATGTGATTAGAACTGACTAGGCCTAACCTGCTTATTTCCTGTGCATGTACAGTACATCCATAGGGTACCTGTGTGTGTGTGTGTGTGTGTGTGTGTGTGTGTGTGTGTGTGTGTGTTCAATATCGTATATAATGTAATATTATATACCATATCTAATATCATATTATATGTAAACCTGTACCTGTGTGTCTTTACTAGCTATATGTTACTGTATGGAATATTTTATCTCAAGATAGAAACCATTTTAAATTTCCTGAGAAGAGAGGCCCACTATTTGTAGGCTATGGTGCATTCATTTTCTCATCTAGTTAGTTCTGCACCAGCCCCCAATGCATCAATATCTAAGCTAAAATAAAACCAGAGCAAACTAAATCAAACAGGTGCACATCCCCAGCTTCATAAAATAGGCTACTGACCCATTGTCTGATGTATAAGACTTAGGATCAGCTGGTTCATTTGGGAATAAGAGGCACAACTCTTTGTGAACCTCTAAATGTAGCCTATATAATAGCCAATTTAATAGTTTCGTATGAGTCATTTATTATCACAGAATTCTCATGCCCGTTGCTCTCTTGGCATGTGTCTGATCAAGTTGAAATTGAACACGTGGAGTTTTTTTTGTCGTTGTTATTGTTTGGCAAGGGCAAATGACCTCGCGTGCGTGTGTCTAACGTTACCACTTGGAGACGTCAATATGTACACTTCTGCAGTACTTGACACCCTCTCACACACTGCCCTTGATGTGCAAACGGGAATAACACCCCTTATTCTTTGCATCGATGTTAAATTGCAGGTTATATCAAGGACATTTTGGCCAAAAAGTCTGCTGACAACTTCATTCAATTGTATAAACAAACAGGCTACTGTTTCACGATAGTCACTCAATTTTGGCTGCATGAACTCTAGGGTTTCTTTATGGTGTCGTACGTAATGATATACTGTTCAAATGCATTTCATGAACAATTTTATTGATTTAATGTGCTTTAGATGTTCTTACCAGAGTCAACTTTAGTGTCTAGAAGTTTTAAATCCTTGCGCTTCTGCGAGGAGATTGGCGATAATAGGCACTGCCACTGAGCTAACTAGGAAGCGTCAGAGCATCCCACGTGACGGGTTCTAACCAATCGCGTGGTCGGATTTCGAGCTCAGCCAATGAGAGTCAGTTTTTGACCTATGCAAATTCACGATTGGTGGTTTATACAGCGGAAATATCCATATTTGGAGTACACAACGTCAATCCTGGGAACTAGACCTTTCCAACGAGCCACGGCATGCAATATAAATGACAGAACTCGCGATGTGAAACTAAGCGTAAGAATGCTAACTTTTAGTGAATCTCCGGTAAAATGTACATGCGCAAGTCGACAAAATGTAATGAAATAAACACCTAAATGTGTAATTTGAACAATTTTTGTGCAACTAAGTGAAAGATTATATGTTTAGGATGTAAACTATCACAAAATCTCAAATTTGACCAGGTCATGAAAAATCGATGTTTTCACCTGCCGTGTCTCGCCTTAATACAAAATGCTTATATCCTTGATATAGATAAATGCAACCAAAACTGAATTCCAAAAGATAAAACAACATTGCTGTAGCATTTGGCTATGGGCTGCAGTGCAGTCATATTGCACCAATATGTGAGCTTTATAAATAAACTAATTTGGGATTTCAGATCAGTCCTCCAAGTATAGGCCTATAGGTTATCTAGAAGTGTAAGCTAAATTTAAAGTGGCAGCAGCAAAAATGTCAACAGAGTAGGCTACTTGCTGTAGGCCAGTATGAATACCAGTTGTCAGATATACAATAAGTAGTATTAAAAGTACAAGAAAAGAGTAAAATAGCAATGATTATATTACTATATAAAAGAAAATGATTATGATTATTGTTACCTTAATTAAATAAGGTGAAAGGCAGGTGAAAGGCCAGTCATGATCAAAGAACAGAATTGTCAGGCAGTGATTTTTGTATTTAGGCCTATAGCTACATGAAATGTTTTTTTTTTTTTCATGAAGCCTTCAGCTTTCTGACTAGAAAAATAGGGGGAAATATTCAAAAGTGGGGTCTGTGACCCCCAGGAGGTCTGTGTTGGTGTAGTTAGCTAAACTTTACTTTTTGTTTGTTTCTGTCTTTAAAAGAAAAGTCTAGTTAACAAACCTTCTATTAATAAGACCTGACCTTACTCTAGATTACATCAATATTGATGTGGTTTAATCAGCTGTATGGCTTTCCATGTTAAACTCTAGGTAATGTTGGGTCAGCCCACTGTGTTTCTGTAAGTTCTGTAAGTTTGAAACCCTCCAGTACCGATTGCGATTTTGGGCCGTTCAGGTCTTAATTTTCTTTGAAGTGGTCTTAAAAAGGTCTTTAAAAAGTCTTAAATTTGTGGTGGTCAAACCTGAGGAAACCCTGTTATCAATTTGTTTATTTTGTGTTGATTTATTGAATAAATAGGTGAATAAAGAGGTCAGTTTCTCCTTACCAACTAATGTGTATTATTCAAATGTACCTAATTCAGCTGGCTAGTTATTATCAAGAGTAAAACCCTTTTCAACGTGAGTCTGACAACAAAGTAAGTTGGTTAAATGACTTAAAACTTTAATACATGCTCAGCTAGGCCGGTATCGGTATCGGTATCGGGAGATATCGGTATCGGATCGGAAGTACAAATAAATATCGGTATCGGATCGGAAGTGCAAAATCCTGGATCGGGACATCTCTACTCTGCAACGCGAGTGCTCTCATTGACGACTGTTGTCATCGGCCTTTCTAGTCTCTATTTCTATGGGACAGAGCAGTTCATGTGCTTTCTATAAGTACCTAACACTTAGGGGTTTCTCACCGGAATGGAGTTCGTTTCCGTGAAAAGGGGCGGATTTCGGCTTTGTCTTTGGTCAGTGAACCCTGAACTTTGGATTAGGCTTCAATAATTAACTTAATAAACAGCTTTATTGACTGAATTTGAATGTAATTACCACAGAAACTGAAAATATAAGTGTTAAAGTCCAACGTGCAGGTTAAATTTATTATTAAATGAGCATTTGCCTTCGTCTGAAGGTGTATTTTAAAAACATACATCCAGAAATTATGATCCAAAACAAAACGTAAAATAGAATTTTTAATGCAAATGTGCCGCTGTTGGCCTAGCCTCTGAAAATTTAGCCTCTCTGGCTAGCAACGCGTCAAATGACGTATGGCGAGGAAAGCATTCTACTTGGTCATCAGCTGTAGAGGCGGAGAGACTGAACTTGAAGGAGATAGCTAGACAGCGATTGATGATGGTTAGGCCTAATTGTTTTGTTTGTGCTGGTTGCATGAATTCCTGCTTGTCAAGGCATCGTGTGCATCGTATCACATCGAAGAAAAGCAAGGACTTTTCGCTTGTCGGTCGGACTTCTCTGCTTCTTCTGTCACCAAACACTCCGTCATTTGTGGCGCACATTTGACCCCAGAGTCGACAGAGAGTGGATTTATTGAAGTCTCGATTGGGATTTAGTAAGGACCATGTGAGGCTGGTGACTGAGGCTGTTCCCTCTGAGCACTCAAGAGAATCAAGTCTACTAACGTTACCAAGGGAGTTTCTATGGGGAGTTTCAACTTGTTTCAAGTGGGATTGGAGGCTCAGGCTAGCACGTTAGCAGGAATTCTACACGCTGAAAACTACAGCTGTTGTAAGTATGAACTTTCAATCATTTGAACTGCTGCAATTCCTTATTTCTTGATGTTTTAGTAATGTTGGGTACAAATTTTAGAATAAGTAATCAGAAAGTGCAAGGTTATAGGGCAATAGTAACATCTATTAGCTTGGTTATTGCTTAGCAAACTTTTTGACGGGGGTAACGATAGCTAAAATCCTGTCTGAAACCATTCCAAACACTACATTTGAAGCTGTGCAAGTTCTCAGCATTAGCTTCATCATGTAACGTTATAAGGTGGAACAAAGGCAGCGAGCTTCAGGCGTTAGAGCAGGTTTTTGCAGATGGCTGTCTTTTGACTTAGCAGTTTGCTCAAAGCTAGAATATTTGAGCATGTAGCGTAGCACAGCACCCCTACCCCGCATTTCAACTCCGATCACTCTCCGGTGTCTACTACCTGATTTTGACATGTACAGTGCCACGATTATCAATTAGCAATGCGATCTAATCCCGTATCACTACATAAATGTTGGTGAACGTAACGTTAGTATATTGTCCATGCCATACACAGTGTTGGGTAAGTTACTCAAAAAAAGTAACTTGTTACTTTACTTTAGTTACTGCTGCGAATTGTAACTGAATTACTTTACTCGTTACTCTTTTTAAAAGTAACTTCACTACTTTACTCGTTACTTTCCTCCTGCTCATCCAGATTTCCTATACAGAAACACTCATTCAGGGTTGTAGGCTACTGGGACACGTTACCTACTGTAACTACTCTCTGGTGCACATAGACTTTGGTTAATTAATATTTAGTGATTTGGTGATGAGAAATACCGAGGTTGTTGAGAGGTATGCGTCTACATAAATCTAACCTAATTGTCAGATGCTGCAATAGAGTAGACCAACTTCATATGAATAAACAAACAGAATATACCTCAGATATGATTTAACTGTGCAAATCGAAAGTAACTTAGTAATGTCTAGTTACTTTAGGTAGTAACTGTAATTAAGTTACTGATATTTTAAAAGTAACACGTTACGTTACTTAGTTACTGCAAAAATGTAACTAATTACAGTAACTAGTTACTTTGTAACTAGTTACCCCCAACACTGGCCATACAAATGAACTCCCATAGTGTAATTGAACATGCAACATGACTGACCATATTTCAGTTTCCTATAAGGTCATATTGTTGTTGCCCCCTGGGAAATTATCCTGGAAACTATGCAGTTGTAACGTTACAGAAGACATGAAGCCATATTAGAGGTGACTCGCAATGATGTTTTTTAGCTGTACATAGAAGTAATCATGACACTGCCATTATTTGTACCATTACTGACCTCATGCCGAAATATTAATTATTATGGCTGTACCACATCACAGAAGTTGTACTAATTGTGATACCTAAAACTGTTGTGTACATTTTCCTACAGACTTCTTCTAGTGTCCCCCCATGAGAATAACAGTGGAGACATAACCCAAACCAACCTTGCTACGCAGTCCATTACCACAGCTTCTGTAAACTACTGAGTCATCCGAGCCATAAAGAGAAACCATCATGTAAGAGATTTCACTCACTTCCTAAAGCTCTTTTTATTTCTTTTTCTTTTTTTAAGGTAACTTACGTTGACTGTTTCAATATTTTCCCCTCTTTAGGAATCTGTATCATCCCTGATGGCCTCACTGACAGAGGGATACATTCAGTCACCACAAGCCTTCAAAGATGACGGCGCCATCCTGTCCTCGGCAACACCTGCTCCACTTTCCTCATCATAGGGACGAGGAAGTTAGCCACCCTCTTGAGAGCGGCATTCACGTTTGAAATCACTTTACTTTCTGTCATGTAAATTATATATTTGTGCCTGCACATTTAACGCTTTAACAGTACGCAGATTAGTCCTGATTTGATATGGTTCCACATTCATGACATGCATTACGCTATACTCAGTTTCAGGTTGAAAATGGCTGATAGCCTAGTCCAGACAAATATCATGGACAAGCTCCAACAGGTGGAGTGTGTAAACAAGTAAACTTGCATGAAAGTTACCTAATATATTATCCCAAACTCTCATACCAGGTCTTATTTGCATTTCTCTCTCCTGACCTTTTAAAAATAAATAACTTCTATACACCAAGACGCTTTGTGGTTGTGTATTAATTTTGTACAGAACAAAATGTGCCCATACGGGGCCATTGAAATCCTGTGTGTTTTCCCCTTTCCTATGGAAATTGCCTCCTGATTGTGCTGACATAGCCATATGCCCATGATCCAACTACCTACCTGTAAATTGTATACTGCCTAGAGGGATGACTGATGCAAAGTTGATATTGATAATGGTCAGGGTGAATTGACAGTATTTGATGTAACATTTTCTTTTTTATTCTATTCTATATTTCATATGAAGCTCCAAGTACGTGCTAATCCCTTAGGACAAATTATGTACAGTACAAAAATCTCAAATAATATAACTGGCATTAGGTAGCATAATTATTTTTGTAAATTTGTTGTCTAAGCATACTCTGGCCTGCTGGGTTGGAGAGAGCTATGCTTTTGCTTGAAGCTGGGTATACCACCTGCAGCAATAAGAGATTTAGAAAGCAGGCATCATACCCGGGAAGGATAGTAAGGTAATGTCTGGGGTCAATCTACCAAATGCCTAGACTCGTAAGCGTTCACCTCACGTCAACACATGCTGTCTACTAGCGTCTGCACAGGCACCTAGCTAACGTCAGCCCTTTGAAACGTCTCAAACCCGTTTCTTTTCCTGATCTGCCCTTATCTCAGTCCTTCTAACAACACCATGTTCACATTTACCGACATTTCAGATATTACTGTTAGTCGGTTGTTATTGTAGTTTAAATGCTAATATTGGGCTATTGATGTTATGCATTGCCAACGTAGAGCATTGAAGATAGACTGCACAACCCTTGTCGGTATTACGTCAAATAGAATATCAGACAAAATGTTACTACGTTATAGTAAGGCAATATACATAGTTGTTTAATCAAGAGAAAGGGCGAAAGTATGTTTGATCAACCTGATTTTATTTCTTACAACACCAAGGGTGCAAGTCCAAAATAGAACCAACGTTAGCCACCATGCTACAGCAACTCACCAAAACATTAGCCCAATTCTCCACTAAGTCTCCTGGACGCACAACTCTACCTCTACTGTATTCTCTGCCCATCGTTCCGCCCCGTTTTGTCGCCCTATCCTCTTTCGCGCCTGAAGGCTCGTTATTATATGGCTGTGGGCCATCGTGGACGTGGCCACCAGGGAATTCCTCCTCGACTTCCATTGACATCGTGAACCTAGATTTGACCTGTGTTCCTCCGCACTCGTCACGTCCGGTCGGTGATTTAGACAGACGGAAGTTATTTTTTAACACAATTTTATCTAATAATTCCATTTATGGTATAGTTAGATTTCTATGAGACTGAAAATCGAATTGTTTTCTCATCAATATACACAATGCTGCATAGTGATGTTCAACCTGCACCATGGGCTTTAAGGTACCATCTTCTGCCAAGATGCCAAAACACATCGCCTATGTATGTAAATTTGGCTGTAGCTCTGGTCGTGCCATCGCGACTTATGCCTGATTTCGTGGTGAGCGGTCACATATGTATTTTGTTTCCTTTGTATGTTTGTGATAATTAATGTATTGATTAATTGAATTTGATTTTCTTAATTCTTAAATGTAATATGCTTTGCCAATCAGTAAATTTGGTTTATTTATTGTTTGTTTGTAGACACCAGCAACAACACTTAAATAGGAATCCTGGATTCCTGTTTTTGGACACACACATTCTGGTAGCACTAAACCTGCCCAAATAGCCTCCAATCCTTTACATGGTCCTTTGCTCGCTGGAGAGGCTACTGAAATGGAAACCGAAGATAACCCCAATTAGCCTGACAAAGCCCGACCATAATACTGCTGTTCATCCGTATTCATGGTCTGGAGGTTCTTTAACCTGACGCGATTATACTGCGGAGGGGAGGGCATTCACTCCTGGTTTGAAACGATTGGAAAGCTCGTCTAATCAGCTTCGCTTATTGGCCGGTAGTCTCTCTACCGATGTAAACACGCCCCAGAGGACCGTTCCCAGACCATGGATACGGATGAACATTCGTATTATGGGCGGGCTATGTCAGGCTAAACCCCAATCGTCTGAGGCGAACATCTAAGATTGTGAGACCTCCAATGTGGCAACAAGAACATGTCATGAACAATCCGCAGCCTACAACCAGCCAAACCCAAGGTCAGTCAGATCGAGGTGCTTATGCTGAGTCACAAGAAAATATGGATGTGAAGTCTCTGACTGATGAAGTAAAGCAGATGAAAGGCATGTTGATGAACCTAGGCAGGCGCGCGGGAAGGTGTTTTGTGTAGGGGGGGCCAACATCAGAAAAAGTTTGTCTGTCTTTGCTGTTGAATAACTATTGGCTGTTGTAGGGTGCGTATTCTAGTGCGACAGCGGGTAGATAGGCCTATACCCTAATGTGCCAAACATTTTTCCAGGAGATGAGTCGCAGCACAGTTCTTCTGCTGATTGCGCACTCCACTAATGGCATACATAGGCCCTACAATGCCTATCTAGAAGTGATGAGTGATTGTTGTCTGTATTGTTTGTCTATATCTGTTCAACATCCATCGTCATTTAGAGACAAAATACGAAAAGACAAGTCTATCAAATACTTTCATGATTTTAATCGGTTAGAAATCCGAACAAAGTAGCCTTATTTTGCAAGGGTCTTTTAAAATAGGCTATAGCCTGCCAAACAGAATCTCCACCTGTTTTTTTGTCTTCTCAGTAACCTAAGTTTTCCGTGTAACATAGATAGCCTAGGTAGGGTATATCTGAGAGAACCTCAACTAAAGCGTGAGGGGAGAATGTTATCGCTCAGTCGGAGACCCCTGCGCATGACTTCTATCTCCACTGCTTCGCTCTCATTTCTCAACCCAACATACCTGTATTTTTCTCTCTTTCTCTCGCTTGTTTTCACTCATTCCAAATTAGATTAGTTGTAGTGGTAGCTCGGTTAAAGCAAAACTTTCTACTAACTTATTCGATCCAACCAGTGGCGCATGTTAATATATGTTTGTGGACAGGGGCGGTCCTACCCTCTTTGGTGCCCTGGGCGAACACCTTATCTGCCCCCCCCCCCCAAAAAAAAAAAAAAAAAAACACATAATAATAATAATAATAATAATAATAAAGCCATTGCTGCTCATTTCCTTTTTTTTTTTTTTTGCAAAACTTTTATGGTACTTTTGGTCATACGCGCGGGAACATAGGGGGCTGCGTACGCTGCAGCCCCCTATGTCAGAGCGTCAGCCCCCCCTGGAGGGGGCTGCGATTAGGCTAGATATATATTGATTCACTCCAAATCAATCATTAAATTTCATACATGACTTGTATACAGCAGAGTGCAAAACTAAACTAAGGAGGCTCGTAGGATAACTGACACAACAGATAGGCTGCCTATCAGAATTCCTGAGAAGCGTGATCAATGGTCCGGACTTTGTTTTGGGCTATTAAGCATAGAAAATTCCGCATTTTTATCCGACCCTTCCTAAATGAAAATAAAAATATGTATACATCCACTAATAGACTAACTAAATAGTGCCCAATAGTTCAGAAAGCTCCAGTGGACAGGCTGACCCATATAGCCCAGCTATTCACAAGAGAATGCCTCCTCCTAACCTCCTCAACGTAGACGCTGAGAGCGCACTGTTCGGTCAGGTCTGACAGCAGTTTGGGAGGCCAGTGTGGCCACGAAAAAGAGGAAAAGATCTGTTCTCAAAATTGGCTATCAAAAAAGTATAGGCCTACTCTTAGTTCTAATGGTTTTTTTTTCACGCATTTTGCATAGTAGCTATCGCCATTTAATAACAGCTTCATCTCGATTAATAACCAACGTTATGTCTTGAATGGATAAAGTTCATTATTCGTGAGCGTTCACCACCAAAATATAATCATGTGTTCCTTGTCCTCATAGCCTATCAGCACTGTCCGACAATTTCTGTAGGCTTCAGAACTTTTCAAGGTATTTTGCGCACAGACAGACAAGACAAACGTCCACAAACATATAACATATTAACATGCGCCACTGGTTGGATCGAATAAGTTAGTAGAAATATTTTTGCTTTAACCGAGCTACCACTACAACTAATCTAATTTGGAATGAGTGAAAGCAAGCGAGAGAAAGAGAGAGAACTACCAGTATGTTGGGTTGAGAAATGAGAGCGAAGCAGTGGAGATAGAAGACGTCTCCGACTGAACGATAACATTCTCCCTGTCACTGGCTTTATTTGAGGTTCTCTCAGATATACCCTACCTAGGCTATCTATGTTACACGGAAAACTTAGGTTACTGAGAAGACAAAAAACAGGTGGAGATTCTGTTTGGCAGGCTATAGCCTATTTTAAAAGACCCTTGCAAAAGTAGGCTACTTTGTTCGGATTTCTAACGTATTTGATTGACTTGTCTTTTCGTATTTTGTCTCTAAATGACGATGGATGTTGAACATATAGACAAACAATACAGACAACAATCACTCATCACTTCTAGATAGGCATTGCAGGGCCTATGTATGCCATTAGTGGTGTGCGCAATCAGCAGAAGAACTGCGCAGCGACTCATCTCCTGGAAAAATGTTTGGCACATTAGGGTAGGCTATAGGCCTATCTACCCGCTGTCGCACTAGAATACGCACCCTACAACAGCCAATAGTTATTCAACAGCAGAGACAGACAAACTTTTTCTGATGTTGGCTATTTCCAAAAAAAAAAAAAAAAGTGACGTCACATTTAACGGCCCAGCCCCCCCTACACAAAACACCTTCCCGCGCGCCTGCTTTTGGTAGCTATTAGTTACTCTACTATATGCATGTCTAGCTTCCACAGCAAAGTGAGAAACCTCTTCTGTTCAAATTATAGGTCTATATCAATGTGGAGTGATTGTTTTGGTTTAATTTTATTTTTTGAGCTCTTGGTTATGAGATGGAACTCCAGCAGCCAAGTTTATAACACCAGATAAAGATGTTTCAAAATGGGGGGCGATCTTTACACTGAAATTGGATGCCCTCATTCTCAAGCAAGTACATTAAAAGTGGCACCAATGCATGCGTCTGGTTGTCTACTTTAATTTGATACCAAATACTTATATTATAGGCGCAGATATACCCGTGCCAAAGCTTCCAAAAGACAATGAAGCAAAACCGGATCACCCGCGATTGTAATTTTCGGCGCTCGCGTGCGCAATAAAAATTGGGCGACCGCCCATGTCGCCTATGCCAGAAACCGCTCCTGTTTGTGGACGTTTGTCTTGTCTGTCTGTGCGCAAAATACCTTGAAAAGTTCTGTAGCCTACAGAAATTGTCAGACAGTGCGGATAGGCTATGAGGACAAGGAACACATGATTATATTTTGGTGGTGAACGCTCACCAATAATGAACTTTATCCATTCAAGAGATAACAGGTTACATTGGTTAATAATCGAGATGAAGCTGTTATTAAATGGCGATAGCTACTATGCAAAATGCGAAAAAAAAAACATTAGAACTAAGAGTAGGCCTATACGTTTTTGATAGCCAATTTTGAGAACAGATCTTTTCCTCTTTTTTTTGTGGCCACACTGGTCTTCCAAACTGCTGTAAGACCTGACCGAACAGTGCGCTCTCAGAGAATTGCTGTCAACGTTGAGGAGGTTAGGAGGAGGCATTCTCTTGTCAATAGCTGGGCTATATGGGTCAGCCTGTCCACTAGAGCTTTCTGAACTATTGGACACAGTAGTTAGTCTATTAGTGGATGTATATATATTTTTATATTCATTAAGGAAGGGTCGGATAAAAATGCGGAATTTTCTATGCTTGATGGCCTAAAACAAAGTCTGGCGGCACTTTACAGACAGTACAGGAAGCATCCATGAGAATCAGGGGCAAGGAAAAACTCCCTCGCTTTGTAAATAATTTGTTATGTAAGAAGAAACCTTGGGCAGATCCATGCGTCATGGACTCGGCCTACCTGCCTGGGGCCTAATAAAGTATCCGTAAAGTCTGATGCATAGATTGACCATGGTTAACACAAAACAGCATGAGTACTGAATGTAGTCAGAGATGATATACACATAGTTTGTGTGACAGTCAGGGCCAAGGGATGGAGTCAGTAGTTGGAGTGTGGGATTAGTCAGTAGTTGGAGTGGGATCAGAGTTCATTGGGTGTTGGTCGCCATCTAAGTAGTGGTCATCAGGGGGCCATCAGGCCAGTTCCATCACGGGCCTCAGAGAAAAGGGGAGGATGGTCCTGGTGTGTGACTCCGGGGAGGTTGGTCAGCATCCGTAGTGGGGTAGGGTTGGTGGGTGGCAGGGAGGTACGGGAGGTTCATCACTCAGCCAGTGCGTTGGGGCAGAGGAGGCAAGAGTTTAGTTTTGCACTCTGCTTTATACAAGTCATGTATGAAATTTAATGATTGTTTTGGAGTGAATCAATAAATATCTAGCCTAATCACAGCCCCCCTCCAGGGGGGGCTGACGCTTTGACATGGGGGGCTGCAGCGTACGCAGCCCCTTTGTTCCCGCGCGTATGAACCTAGGTCAAATGATGAAAGAAATGCAGGGGGAGACTGACAGTTCCTCATTCATAACCAGTTCAACCCAGAGCTCTCTCACTGCATCTCCAGAGACCAGAGGGAGAGAGGCACCTGCTAACCTGAGAACCTCACTTGTGCAGGAGCTAGGTGAGTGTCTGCGTCAACATCAGCAGAAGAGAGAAAGTTAGCCTCATCCACCACCACTAAGAATCAGCAGACAAAGTTCCCTACCACCTCCACCGGCTTCAATGCTTCCTACACCCTCTGTGCATGCTGCTGTAGAGCCACCAGTTGTAGGTCCTGATGTTCATGCTGTGCCTGTAGCTCCTCCAGCCATTTCCAATGCCCAAGCTCCTCCAAACCAGATGTTGCAGTACCAAAATCGGCCACCAGGTGCCATCGAGTTGTCTCCAGTCACTCAGGTAAATTCTGTTCATCCTAGTGACCAGCAAAGGAGCAATGGCCCTCTGCAGTATAGCCACATGTCAGGAAATGTGTTTCCCTTTGCTTTTCCTCCATGTCCTCCGTGGATTATGCCACCTGCTTATCCAGCTTTCTTTCCTAGTGGTGATTTCTTCAGGCCTCCTTACTTTCCTTATTCAATGCCTAATCTACCATATGGCCCACCTATTCAGCCAGACTATGCTGCATCAGTGGCTGCTGCTTCACAGCTTCCTCATGCTCCTCTTAGATATCCTTTGCCATCTCGCATTGCCTCCTCACATGGTCCCAGCGGTGTTCCTGCATCTGGCCCTCTTCCTGTACCTCAAGTTCCAGTCCTTGCTGCCCCCAGTGGACCAGAAGTGAATGCGGCCCAGCCTCCTGGTTATTCTCGTCCTGCAGTGCCAGTGTTTCAGCCTCCACAGGTACATGATGGTAGTGTGCATCCTCCCAGTAGGCATCATGTATCTGTAATATAATAATAATAATAATAATAATAATAATCTTTATTTATATAGCACTTTTCAAAAGCATGTTACAAAGTGCTGTACAATAGCCTATCACAATAAATAAAAGGTATAAGACAAAAAAAGAGAAATAAACTTAAAGACTAAAAAGAACTAAATACTAAACTTAACACAAAAATAAAACTTATCAAACAAATAAACCTTAACCTATCACCAAAACTATAAAAGGGAAAATAAACTTAGCACTAAAAATAAAACTTATCAAAAATTAAGGCTTAAAACAAAATTACAAAAGGAAATCAAACTTAAGATAGAACTTAACACTTAACACTAAAATAAAGCTTAGTCTACCATTTAAGCAAGAAAGGCTTTCCTATAAAAGTGAGTTTTAAGGAGGGCCTTGAATGAGGATAGGGACTAATCTATTGTCAGGCAAGTCATTCCATAACCTAGGTGCCCTGACACTGAAAGCCTTATCTCCTTTAGTTTTTAGGTTGACCTTAGGAATCTCCAAAAAACCACAACCAGAGGATCTTAGAGTGCGTGGAGGTGTATAAGGTACCAGCAGATCAGCTATGTATTTGGGAGACAGGCCATGAAGAGCTTTAAAAGTAATCAAGAGAATCTTATAGTCAATTCTAAAACATACTGGGAGCCAGTGCAATGAGGCTAAAACAGGAGTGATGTGGTCACAACTCTTAGTTAGAAGCCTGGCAGCTGAATTTTGCACAATATGAAGTCGCTTAATGCACTTTTGGTCAAGACAAGAAAAGAGACTGTAGCCACTTCTCAGTTGCCTGCCCAGTCATCAGTGCCTGTCTCTCATGCGGTGCTGCCTTCAAGGTTGTCACGTATTGAGAGGCCAACATTCCCATACTTTAGAAGAGATGACCCCCATTTGGCCTTGTCAAATCTGCTACCACCAGAAGAAACTGAGCAATATAAATTCCATATTCTGCTTGACCATTTGAAATTGGATTCAGCCTGACATTTGGCCTTAGCTTATGCTCATCATCTACAGCCCTACACCACTGCCCTCAAAGCTCTCCAGAAAAAGTATGGCCAACCCCACCATCTGGTCCTACGGGAGATAGCCTCAATTCAGAGCCTCCCCACAATCTGTTCTGGAGACTCCTGTGGATTCAATCAGTTTGCGGTGCGCATTCGGGCCCTGGTTGGCATGCTTCAGTCCTGGGGACATGGTGAGGGCGCAAAAGAGCTGGCATGTGCCTCTCATGTTCACCAGTTACTGAGCAAACTCCCGGCTGAACATGTTGCCAGCTTTGCCAGGCATTCAAGAACTATAAGACCCAGATGTTCCCTATAATTTGATTGACTTCACCAACTGGCTGGAGGAAGAAGCTGAATGCCAAAGCCTAGATGTCCAAGTGAGTGAGCCATCTAAGGGTGCAATAAAGTCTCAAACCAAGGAAGTAAGATTAACTAAATCAGCGTTCCCTCTTACCACTCTCCTCCAGGGTGTCAGCCAGGAAGACGCCATCAAATCCCAGACACAGAAACAGAATACCCATTCACAGGTCAAATCCAGAGAGGAATCTGCCTTATCATTCTGTGCCTTTTGCAATGGTCAATCCCATCATCTCAGCCAGTGCCCTGATTTCCTGAAGTTTGACACTGAAGCCAAGAGAAAGTGGATCATGGATAACGGACGCTGCTGGCGATGTGCTCGGCCCCACCGTGCATCTAAGTGTGACCTGAAGAGAGGCTGCCCTTACTGCAAAGACCATCATTTAGGAGTTCTGCATGAGGTGAATGCCCGTAATAGTCACTCAGGCAGTTTTTACCTGAGTAGGCCCAGTGGTTTCAATTCTGTTCTGCTGAAAGTGGTGAAAGTCATTCTGAGCCATGGGAGCAAGTCTTTAGAGACCTATGCAATCCTGGACGATGGTTCAGAAAGAACTATGCTCCTGTCTTCTGCGGCTGACAGCTTGGGCCTGAATGGGGCGGCAGAGTCTCTTGTCCTACGCACCATCAGACGAGAAGCGGAGAGAATTGAAGGTGCTAATGTGTCTTTCACAATTTTCCCTGCCTTTGATCAGCATAAGAAATACCACATTCAAGGTGCCTTCAGCGCTAAACAGCTTGACTTGCCTGAGCAAACTTACCCTGTCACCACGCTCCAGCGGCGTTATCACCATCTCAAGGACATCCCCCTTCAGGAGTTCCATAAGGTTCGGCCGATGCTTCTCGTGGGCGCAGATCATCCTCACCTCTTGAATCCCACGGAACGGGTGAGATTTGGACCAGATGTAAGTCCAGCTGCTCTGCGTACTCGCTTGGGATGGGTGTTGCATGGACCCACATCTTCAGCAGAGGAAACCAGTTCCAGCACTCAGTGCCTCTTTCTAGCCTCCTCTGCTAAGGATAAGCTACAGCAGGATGTTGAACGACTGTGGTAAGTTGACATACTTCCCTATACTCAGAGTCTGAAGGCTGTATTGCGTTCCAAGCAGGATCAACAGGCCCTTCAGTCCCTTGAGCAACAAACCAAATGTGTTGACTTTGCTGGCAAAGACATGCCACTCCTTTACTCAGAGCCAAGAATGCCCGTGTTGCATGCCCCTCAGGATGCAGTGATGCCAGCCCTGCGTCGCATTGAACGTCAGCTGTCCAAGGATCCGAAGAAAGCAGACATCTATGAGCAGGAAATCCAAAAGCTCATTGAAGCGGGCTATGTCAAGAAGCTGGACCCTGAGGAAGTAGAAGCAAGTAATGAGTCCTGGTATATACCACATCATGTAGGGGAGCATAATGGAAAGCACCGCCTTGTGTTTAATTGTTCCTTCCAGTACCAGGGTGAAAACCTGAATACTTACCTCTTGCTTGGTCCTACTTTAGGCCCCTCTCTTCTTGGTGTCCTCATCCGTTTCAGAGAGCATCTTGTAGCCATCAGTGGGGACATCAAAGGAATGTTCCATCAAGTTCGTTTGTTACCCACTGATAGACCCCTTCTGCGTTTCCTGTGGCGCCATATGAAGAGGGATGTTCCACCTGCTGTTTATGAATTGAAGTCCGTCAATAGGCCAGCAATCATGCCTCTGTGATAGAGCACTTGCCAACAGAAGCCTGTTCAGTCCATTCTGAATTGTGGCTGAGTCATGACTGCTCTGACCCATGTGAGGGCACCCTGGGACTTACTGGAATTGTGTGCCGGACACTGTAAGCTTTAAACACCGTCCAGTGGAATACAATACCGTTACCATGCGAGTTCTGTAGAAGACCATCTTCTGAAGAAGACCATCTCCATCCCATGCCTTGAGCTGTGTGCTGCTCTGACCGGCTCTCAACTCGCTCACCTTTTACAGAGAGAGTTCACCTTGCCAACTCATTCAGTGACACTCTGGTCCGATTCCACCACAGTCCTTACCTGGATCCATTCCGACACCTACAGGTATAAGATATTTGTGGCTAATCGCATCACAGAGACTCAGCCTGGACAGTGGCGTTATGTGGACACCTCAAATAATCCATCTGATGACATCACAAGGGGCAAGAAACTAGCAGAGCTTACCTGTAACAGTCGCTGGTTCTCCGGGCCTTCTTTCCTGCTCCTCCCTCAAGCGCAGTGGCCTCAGCTGCCAGTCCCCCCTTCCAATGATGATGTGTCAGAATTAAGGAAACCTCTGTTTTGTGGGCACGTTCAAGCAGACAGTCCTTCTAATCCTAATGCCTCTCAGTTTAAGACCTGGTCAGAGTTACTCCAAGCCACTGCTGAGAATATGTCCGTAGATCCTGCATCAGTGAATGCAAAGCCACGTCATGTCCAAGCTGAACTGCAGTTGCTCCGTCAAGCCCAGATGGAAGACTTCCCAGATGAGTACAAGCTTCTTAAAGGTGGCAAAGACATCTCCTCTCAGAGTCGTCTGGCTGAACTGGCACCAGAGTTTGATCTAGCTACAGAACTCCTTAGAGTTGGAGGCTGTCGCCGTCACAGTGAGGACCTTGAACCAGATGTTAGCCATCCAATTGTCCTGGATCCTAAAAATTCCATCACAAGGCACCTCATTGCAGACATGGATTCAGCTCTCAATCACCCTGGCCCTCAAAGAGTGTTTGCCCAGCTCAGGAGGAAGTACTGGGTCTTGTGTGGGCGTCAGTCAGTCAAGAAAGTCCAACAAGCCTGTGTCGAATGTCGAAAATGGAAGAGCTCTCCCTCAGTTCCCCGCATGGCTGACTTACCTGTCTCCAATCTCCAGCTCCATAAGCCTCCTTTCTGGTCGACCGGCATGGACTGTTTTGGGCCCCTTACCATCCGGGTTGGCCGCAGGCATGAGAAAAGATGGGGAAACCTCTCCACCCATTGCGTCCACCTTGAATAGCCCTCAGGCGATTCATAGCCCGTAGAGGCCGTCCTTATGAGCTTATCTCCGACCAGGGGACAAATTTCCGTGGTGGTGAAAGAGAGCTCAGGGAGGCCTTCCTCAAGCTGCATCCCATACTGCAAGATAAACTTGCCTCACAACAGATTAAATTCACCTTCAATCCACCACACTCTCCACATTTTGGAGCGTGAGGTGAGGTCCATTAAGACTGCTTTACGTGTCACCCTGGGAAGTCAAGTGGTGACAGAAGAGGTATTGCAAACCGTCCTCATCGAAGTTGAAGAAATGTTGAACTCGAAACCGCTTGGCTATGTGTCATCCAACATTTCAGATGCTGATCCCATAACACCCAACATCCTTCTGATGGGGCGGCGAGATGCCTCACTTCCTCAAGTGATGTATTGTGACTCTGAACTCTTGACTCGTATAGTCAAATTCTCGCAGACAGGTTCTGGTCCAGCCTCATCAAGGACTATCTGCCAAGTCTCCAGAGCCGTAAGAAGTGGAGAACAGATGTCCCGTCCATCTCGCCTGATGTGGTTGTCATGGTGATTGACCCTCAGCTTCCCCGTGGCTCTTGGCCTGTAGGGAGCGTCACTAAGATCTTGCCTAGCTCTGATGGCAGGGTTCGGGTGGCTGTGGCCATTCGACCAGTCAGTCGCCTAGTTGTTCTTCCTGCTCTCCCTAATGATGGTACAGTGTGAGATTTCTTTGGACAAATATGGTCCATATTTGGGGGCGGCTGTTCGAAATCCCCATTCCCTCAAATGTCTCCTCCCTGTCTGCCTGCCTGCACTATGGTGGGTCACGCCCCTTTTCTCCACCTGCACCAGGTTAATTAATTGGTTTGTGCAGTGAGCTAGTGTGTGCTTGGCTGCATGGTGGATCCTTTGTCTCTGCTGCTCCTCTGCCCATGTGGATTTGCTGCATTTCAGATTATGTGAGTTTATTTCCTAATATGTATTTTCAGGCCCGGCGGCACGGGGGGGAGAAAGGGGGCGTCGCCCCCTCGCTGGGACTACTCCGCCCCCTCAACTTATTTAGCCTACTGTAAATCAATTTACACTACACCTTGTGTTGCAATGCAAAAGTAATTCTGTACATTACTTGTTCTGACCAGTGGGTACCAATGTATGACCATGTAAAGTAAAATTAGCCCTAGAACTTCTTCCCAGAAAATGTGCCTGATAGGTTAGAAAGCGTGCCTGCCCTGAAAGACATGCCTGTTCCTAGCACTGCATAGCTATGTTTTTTTCTTTCATCTCGGCAAATCCTTGTTTGTATTTCTTTTTAGCCAAGTTAGGCTACCACACATTGATAATTGTCAGGCCTCCATAATAACCTGACAGTTCTTTAAAGGAGAATGCCGGTGTGATTCTGTCTTAAAATATGTTAAATAATGATCGGAGCACGGACTTGTCGCACATAGTTTACTTGCACCTGACCCCTCCTCTCGGGTATACGGCTAGTTAACCGTTTGGCTACAAACAGGCTTAGCCTTGGAGTGGACCAGCACCTGATAGTCTAAATTGAAAACTGTAGCTTACCTTCATAATTTCCACCATTGACGAAGCTCAAAGTTACTCCAAATTTCATTCCGCAGATTCCCGTGGGTGTTTACATTTAAACCGAGGCATAGAGAACTTTGAAAGTGTACATTTAGCTTAGATATAAGGTTATATGTGCACATATATGAACTATGTGCGACAAGTCCGTGCTTCGATCATTATTTAACATATTTTAAGACAGAATCACACCGGCATTCTCCTTTAAGACGAAAATGACATTTGTCTAAATTTCCACAACCACTTGATTGTTGTCTATTGAGGGGATGCCTGTTGACGTTGCGCAGATTGCGCAAAGCCTCACAATTTACTGCATTTTAGCTTCTTTATAAATCGCCAATTACTGAGCCTAAGATGCAGTCCAAAATGTCTTGTTTAACTTTCCTATTTCTCTTCGAGTGAAGTCTAGAGCGCATTTTTGGGTTTATGTGCGTTTAGGTCAATATTCCAATTAGATCAATAAGGAAAAAAAGTTTGACTTCATGCTGCAGGTTAGATATTTTCCTCTAGGCTTCCTTGGGAGGGCGTGTCAGGCTATGGGGCCTTATAAAGTATCTGTACAGTCAGTAGTCTGATGCATAGATTGACAATGGTTTACACAAAACAGCATGAGTACTGAATATAGTCTGAGTTAATATACAAATAGTTTGTGTGACGGTCAGGGGATGGAGTCAGTAGTTGGGGTGGGATTAGAGTTATTGGGTGTAGGTCGCCATTTAGGTAGTGGTCATCATGGATCCATATCTCCCGATAGTTATCCTGCTTATTACACGGCTACCTACTGTAGATATTATTAACACGCGACGAAGCCTTTGTCATTGCTTTAACGGCAACTTTAGCAGATACCGTCCACTGAAAAGAAGCATTCTGTTAACTTACACATCAGCTGATTGGTTGACAACGTTCTGTTTCACTTTTGCTTGACAGTGGTCTGTTATACTTAGCAACGGTTCGTTATTAAAAATGATCAGACCGTAGAACATTGGAGAGTCTATGGGTCGCTGTTTGTAAAAGGAGGCGTCATGTTTTATCCCCCACAATTTTTGCAGATTTGAAGAAGTGTTTTAAAAGACAGCTACATTTTCTAATGCTCTCTTTTCCACACATTTACATACAATAAAATTGTTGTATAAATAGTGAAAGAGTTCTTGTTGGGTACGTTTTTATAGAAGGAAATGAAAGGACTTGAAATTCTAAATCTAAATGTTAAATATAAAATCTAAATCTAAATGTTAAAATTACCCCCTGAAGAAAGCCTTTCTGCAGTTGGTGGACTAGATATTACTAGACATGGATGACAGCCTTGTCAAATACTATGTGTCCTGCCTGACTGGTCAGCTGTGCCAGATCGAATTCCAGGTAAAATAACCAGTATTGTAAAAATTAAAAGAATGACAACATAATTAAAAACAGACACACATAAGTCTCAATGTCAACAGTATGTCTTTATTTTACAGGTAAAGGAACACCAAATGACTTGGCTGGCAGTGGGTGTCCCAAAAATATCCCACAGGGGCTGTTGCCTCAACAATGATTTCACACCATACAAAGAGCCGCTTCTCTTTCTCATTTCCACAACTAGGTGCAATGTGTAAAAAGTTGTGTTGGAACTTGTAAAGCATGTAAGAATAATGTATATGAGTAGAAATGGTGGCAATGGGCGTTTGAACTCTGACCCAATTAAAAAAAACAAACAAAAAAACCCAAACAGTTACCTGCCTCTTTGTGAGTAAACAAATGCATATTATTTATGACCGCCGCTAGCGTAGCGGTCATATAGTGATTGTCAAAGTTTTTTTTTTTTCTCCTGTCATCTACTTCCTGAATTTTTGGTCAACGATTCCCAGGACACCAGTAATACCGCGGCACATGAGACGTTTACTCCATCTTTGTTTATGGAATGTTGGTCTCAAGAGCCAACATCAACTTAGCTTATCACCAGTCATTTGTAATTTGCACCCCCATGGTAAAAAATGAAAATGCAATATTATACCGCTTTAATTGCCCCTCTCTTTAGGTCAGATGTTATGAACGGCACTAATTTAATGTGTATGATGAACCTTACATCTTTTGGGAATATGTCAAGTTTTGTGGACTTTTATTTTATCCATGGGGGGCTATAAAATAAATGAATTTTGTATGTACATTTAATGACTGTACAACCATCAACCTGTAGGTGGTGCTATTAATAGGCCTACTGTCTGATAGGCCTACTGTCTCTCTCTCTCACACACACACACACACAGGGCAGAGAATGTGCAGAACTGAGCGGCGGTACATCTAGTTCCTCTTCAAAAAGAGACCTCAGGACAGATAGCAGATAGTGCCTCTGATAGGCCCTTAACTTCAAACATGCTGTTTCCTTCAAGACTTCCCCTACATTTTGCACAGGTGTCTGAGTTCCTATGTCACTCCTCCACACAAGTTTTGCAGCCAATGAGGTTTTGGCAACACTGTGTGAAGAGTGGCTCTGTCATCAACTCTAAAACATAAAATGAGGGAAAACTAGTCAATTAATGCATGTGTGTCCTCAGTTAAATGGTTTTGGTATTTTGGATGAGCATTATGTAACACAACTTTGTTAATTATAAAAATATTTGTTACTGTATATCACAAAGTAAAGTGGCTCGCACACAACAGACCTTAGTTAGATAACATAAAACATGAGTGTTTATTTGTATATCTGAAATTGTGGCACACACCATATAAAATAGATCCATTGGATACTTACTCAAGCAAAAAACACAGGAGAACCCGTGCTTACTTAGCCTCATGAGACCAAACTGATCTCGCGAGCTTCAGGTCTTCACTCGCAGCTCAGTCTGGCTACTCTCCATTGACGAGAATTTGGAGCAGGTTGCCAAACAAACGTACCAATCAGGGTTGGCTTTGAGGCGGGTTGAGGTGTGGCGCAACAAGAAGTGGGTCTAAAGAACATGTACGTATGTTAGTATGTCATATGCTTCTTTTGTCTGATTGGTTGATTTGGCCTGTCTATCACCAACAAAGGTCGTGATAGAAAGATGCCTTATCCAATCAGCCAAAACTAAACTGAGGAAAACAAAACTAACAAACCAAAACTTCTCCAACGGATGGTTCCCAGATGGAATTGCAGGAATAAGTCCATCTGGCGGAGTCAGGTTAGTGCTTAATGGCCTGTAGCTGTGAGGGTCAGGGTCAGTCTTTGAACTGCAGCCAGACTGGTGAGCTCCCTGATTGCCGAAGTCACATCTGGGAGACTCTGGGCCCTATCTTGCAGACGGCGCACCATGCCTTCGCGACTCGCGCGAGCTGTCATTGCTATTTTGTGCGAGCGCATGGTTCGTTTTTCTGTCAAGTAATTCACGTTGTCTAACTAGTAAGTGACTTTGCGTTTTGGAGGTGTGTCAAAGGTGTGGCTAGACGCAAAACGCAAAAGATGCTATTATACAGACGCAGAAAGGGATCCACCAGTGACTGTCATTCGTCAGTCACGCATTCCTGAAATGCTATTTTATGGACGCATAACGCAATAGGTAATGCAGTCCTTGTTCCAGCATAACAATGACGGCCACAACAATAATCATTACAATCGGAAAATCATTATGATGTTCAGGAAGATGTGATTAACTACAATTTATTAGCCTGCAACAGAAAACGCGTGAGGATATAAGAAGGGGGGGCGTTAAATGTTACCTCACTCACGTCAGATGTAGCGCTACGCGCGTTCATCTGATATTCAGCGATAGACGAATTATTTCAGGAGCCAGAAATCCTTGAATCTAACTGGGCAAACGGCTTGTCCATCAATTTAATTGACGTACACTGCAGCCAACCACATCGAAACCAACCGATGACGCTCGTTACGTTTGTTGGATTGGTTGGATTCAAAACAGTTGCTTCTTCAGTACGTCACACCCTCTACAGCAGCCAGCGGCCCTAATTGGTCCGGTTAGAGAATAATGGCTTGAAATCTCTCTGATGGGCTTCAACATCAGATCGTTGCGCGGAAGTGCCTTACGAAAGTTACGTAGCGCATGATCTGACGTGAGTGAGGTAACGTTAAATGGAGAATCAAGTTTACTTTCGCTTTCGAATGAATATTCTGAGATATCTATCAGGACTAAATCAGCTTCCTTCGTCTCTTGTGCAGCCTGTAGACATCAATTTAATATTACCATACCCATTACAGCTCTGACTATGACTAGACCCGACGTGTGAGCTTGCTCGCTATTCAATATTTTAATTTCTCTAAATGCACAAGGAGGAGATCAGCTGGTGTGATAGCAATTCACCAGGCGCTTTGCGCTGTTCGTTCTTAAAGGCAATGAGAGATTGATCTGTCATTGGTTATGTCTGTGTTACACCCATAACACACCCATGATTAATTAGGCATCCTAAGTCCAACCTTTTTGAACTTTGCGCCGGCGCGAAGTTCATTTTCTGCGCTGTGAAAATAGCAAAATCCCGCCGGCACGCCCCCAAAACCATATGCGCCATCCGCCAAACAACATTTGACATTGCGTCGTCAAAATAGGGCCCTCTGAGATGCAAGAACCAGCTCTTCAATTGTCCTTCTGTTTTACAGAGGATAGAACAAAACATAGCGGTTAGATACAGTATGTACTTGCTGTGGTGAGCAGGATTGGTGATGCTGGGGTAGAAGCTTAACCTTTGCAGTATTTGCAAGTATTTGATTTGATAATGTAGAGCTGCCATTTAGAAAATGTATTTGACAGGCTTTCATACTTTAAAGGAGAGTACCGGAGTGAATTCAAGCATAGCAATCTTTTAAAAGAGATTGCTAAATGTGCTAGTTAGCGAGTGGAACAAAATAATTTGGTACAGCACAGACTGAACGCGAACGCAGAAGTGAACAGGCACTTTACACTGAATCAATGGGACCTGACTGTTGGAAACCGAAAGTAAGATCTGAGGTTACATTGACTCAATGTAAAGTGTTTCGCATTCACGTTAGCTATGTGCTGTTCGAAAATATTTCATTTCGTGTGAAATATATTGATGTTAGAAGACTCGTGCAACAGGACTATGCTTAAACTTACTCCGGTATATTGCTTTAAGGGGAGTTGGTTTCTTAGTGGCAGACAGGGTATAAAGGACTGCTAACCCAATGTATGATGTGGCCTATACAAAGATGGCAATGGCAAAATTTTCTGAAAAGTCAAGTAAAGATTAATCTAACAGAAAAAAACAAAGTACCAAAAAAAGGAGCACATTTCAGTGTAAATGAGCCTACCTCATCGTTCTTCTTTTGGTGCCCTGCAGCTCTGTAAAGTCCTTTTCTGGAACAGCAAGAATCTTTCTTGCATTTTGTCTCCAATAAGGCGACCCTTGGAGTAGAAGTGGAAACCAGGAGGAAACATTTCAGCTGAAGTGGTCACTCATAATCAAAAGCATAGACTCAAAACAGAGAAACATTTTTTTTAATGTTACCCACCTGTTGTTCCCTCTGACTCCACAATGGCGTTGCCCTGAGCTTCAGTCAGTATTAAAGGTTCATAACTTCCAATGGCATCCTGTACTTTGGTGGCAATCCCCTAAAGAGAAGCCTCGCACTCTGCAAACCTCACCATCACCATTCTGATAGGATTCAGCTTCCCACCAACCACCTCTGCAAGGTACACTGACCTGGAAGAATAATCATTTATTTCTTACTGGAGGAACAGCACAGGAGGGCCTGGGAAATACAAATGATAAGTAACAGACGAGCCAATGAAGACCAAGGGGAAACAGTAACACAGGTGTTGCAAATTAGTGCGGGGTCCTTTAAGACGCTGTGTGCGTAGGAGTGGGCGGGGTAGATTTGTCGTAGAGGTAGTGAGAGAGTCAGGAAGATTTTGTATCAGTTAGAGCGGTGACCGGAGCAAGTGTTGGTCCTGCGGGATCTATTGTTGACTTTGCTTAGTAGTTAAATAAATCCTCCA